>VDFB02139437.1:0-16537 GCA_007258455.2 Sequoia sempervirens | reverse complement strand
ATGGAATGGATGTTAATAGGACTGCATAGCTATGTTACACACATTGTAGACCAGAATATGTTGTACCACAGCAATCTATCAGTCCTCATTGTCATAAAAAACCAGATGTAACTGATGGATTGGTTCAACAAGGATTGTGGAACAAAATGATGATGGAATGGATGTTAATAGGACTGCATAGCTATGTTACACACATTGTAGACCAGAATATGTTGTACCACAGCAATCTATCAGTCCTCATTGTCATAAAAAACCAGATGTAACTGATGGATTGGTTCAACAAGGATTTTGGAACAAAATGATGATGGAATGGATGTTAATAGGACTGCATAGCTATGTTACACACATTGTAGACCAGAATATGTTGTACCACAGCAATCTATCAGTCCTCATTGTCATAAAAAAACCAGATGTAACTGATGGATTGGTTCAACAAGGATTGTGGAACAAAATGATGATAGCAAACATTTTATTTCTCACAAAATGCCAAGAAACTTGAAAAACCAGCTAGTGTTATGCTTCTTTCTTTTCTCTTTTGGGTGTTAGACAATCAATCTTACCCGAAGGTATCATTGCATCAAGCATCCAAGTAAGAGCTTAGGTTAGATGGTAGAACCATTGTTTTGACCCAAATAAGGTCATAGCTTGCCCTTCCATCAAATTAGATACCTTTGCATTTTTCCACATTTTTTCTTCCTCCGCTTCCAATTACTTGTTGGACCATAAATATTTCGTTGGAGCCAATTTGCCCTGTTTCTCTTTATCCAGCTTCTTGTAGGCTTAGTGGCCCTCCTCCACTAAATATCATCATAGCTCTTTGCATCACTCGTACTACCTTTTGTTGCTCATGCACATAAAATCAGAACTCCCATATGAAGGGAAGAGGTTCAACAGGCACTAAGAGGGAAGGAAAATCCAGAGACAGTTCCTACAAACCATATTTTACACAACATACTTATGTAGAAAAGCAATAAGCATTCATTCAATCATAGAAGCATAGTAATTTGTGTAGTTAAACAGAAGTGAGAAGAGATGAAAAATGTATTTTTTATTGATTCAAAGGCATAAAGCCAATTACAGTTTGAAATTTTTTTACAAGTCTTTGGTCTGAACTGGGAAGGAACTCCCTTGTAAAATGAGGCTCAAACAGCCTATATCCCATAAGGGAGGTAAGCAAGTTGTAGTTGTTAGAGGCCATGGATCAGAAACATGTCCTTTGAAAATTTGATTTGCATGACCTGGAGGCGTCAAAGAACATTCTCCACATCCCTGCCACACCTCAGCATTGATGATCTGTGGGTTTGAGTGCAGGTGTCAGAGCCAAGTTGCCCAAAAAATTCACGCTACAACAACTACCTGTGAAAAAGGGACTGCAGAATTTAATGGGGCATGGTTGATTATCTCCAATGACTTCTGACAGATCTGGAGGTTGGTGGGTGCTGCAAGCACATTAATGGCATTGCAAAGTGGTAGGTGGAAGAAAGAAGTCTTGGTGTCATCCTTTTTTCACCTACTAGCAATAGACATTGGCGAAAGGACAGGTTCTAAGACCCTTATCAGTGTTCGACGGGGTTCTGGGAACCTTTGAAGACTTCCGACAGACTTATCCTTTCTTTTCTTTTTTTCTTTTTTTCTTCCTTTTCTTTCTTCATTATTTGATTTCTTCCTCTTCTTTATCTTTTCTCTTTGACCTTGTATTCTAGGCCACTGAACCAACACCCTTGTCTAATGTAGCACACTGATTTATCCCACAAAAGTCTGCCTCATGCCAATATACCAACGTAGAATCACCCTACTTTGATCTTGCCTCCCAGAAGTTTGTTGATTTGTTTCAAACTATTGTCCTGAACATGTTGGTGCATTTTGGACCATCAAAGCTTGACCAAACTCTCCACTTTGACATGAATGTTTCTCGTGAGGTTGGATGCATGAGGAACACCACTCATGATACTAGACCATATTGTTCTGCATTGGAACAAGGGCCTTTGAAGTGATGGAAACATCTAGATTTAAGATACATAGGGGCCTTCCATAGCTTAATTGATTTTGTCCTTGGGCAGCTTGTTCGGTTGATAGGCCTGGTTGTATGGTTGATAAGGCCTGTTATTTTGGACTTGCTCCCTCTTTATTCTCACCAACTCATTTCTAAAATATTGTAGCAAAAATTTTACCTCATGCAACTCATTTGGAAAAGTGGCAAATATAGTTGGCGCTATAGGTAGAGGTGCTAGAATGGGTTGTGTAAGTGGGATTTCTGGGAATAAAGACATTGGAGGCCTTGGAGCTATCTTCCCAGCCTGTATTAAACAATTTTCTACTCTTATTGTGATGTCATAGGCATTCGGCAAGGTTGTGTTGGTGTGCGTTTTATCATCCACTGAACACTTCAGAATAAAATGTCCAAAGACACTCTATCCTCTCTTAAAAAACCACCGCGTATGCTAAGATTGCGAGAAGATCATATGGCGATTCCAAGGTTTCTTTTGTTAGGTCTTGACGTGTGGATAAGCTCAATGGGCGTTGTGATTTGCTGGTAATAAACAAGGGGACTTACGTTGGGCGATTTCTTACAAGTTAGGGACTTAGGCAGATTTATCATTAAAGGAGCTTCTTTGGGTAGGACTTCAATTTGGATCTCAAAAAAATGGCAAAAAGATAAGGGTTTAGAGGGGATTTACTCTATGCCTAAGAACTTAAGAGACAATAAAGATTCGGTGAAAGAATAACCGCACTTTGTTTCGCCTCCCTTGGACAACTTACGCAAAGTGGGTGCAATCTTCAAGGGGTGTGATAATGATTTTCAAGGTTACCGAATAAGTCTCCAAGCCGGGTACGCTATTAGTGTATCTGATACGGATGCGGGTACGGTACGCCATTGGCACGGCGTGGATACCGTATCCAAAAGCACCCAAAAAAATTTCTATTTCTGCCCGTGCCTGATTCGCCGGGATTCAGACGCCTATAAAAACAGCAACGAATCTTACCATAGTTGCTGTAACATTCCAAATTCATTTCAGAAAACTAGAGATTTTTTAATTTAAAAATCTATAAGAACCCGAGAAGCCATGAATCTGTATATCGTTTGCAGTTTCTGTGGATTTTTTTGCGAAAAGAGTGAACCGACTTCATTGCGCCCAGGTGTGAATGGCGTCCAGTATTTCTCTTCTTTTTTTTGACATTTCTGGTTCAGGTTGTTGCCCTTCGATCTGTCTGCCAGCGAAAACTCCCAGCTATGTTTTCCCCTGCTGCTGAATGTCGCGTCCTGCGTGCGATTCAGTTTTACTTCGGAAAAATTAAAATCATTCCGCCTCAATTTTATTACTTCAATAAAAATCGTTCCTCTCAAATTTTACTTTGAAAAAAATTAAAATCACTTGCTGAGGTTATTCGCTTAAAATTTAAGAGCTTTGCCTCAAAAATTTAATTCTTTATATTTAAAGTTAGGTTTATTAATTTTTAAATTTTTAATTCTTTATATTTAAAATTACGTTTAAAATAAATTAATAATTTGTTATTTTATAAATTCATTTATAATAAATTAACAAGTTGTGTTTTCTAAAGTCAATTTATAATTATTTTAATATTTTATAATTTTATTAGAATTTTGAAAAACTTTTTAATTTTTTATGTTTAAAATTAGGTTTAAAATAAATTAATAATTTGAGTTTTATAAATCCATTTATATTAAATTAATAATTTATGTTTTATATTATTTAAGTATTTTATATGTTTTATTTAAGTATTTTAGATCTCCAATTTCAGGGGAATAGTGATGACATTTTTGATAGCATGTGATTCTATCAGACAATCAATGTATTCGAATTTTGTTTTAATGATAAATAAAACTATGTTTCAATATAATTATTTTGAAATATGTAGCAATTATATGTGCATATTGCTCCTAAAGTAATGAATATCTTCTCTAATAAGAAAAAGAATGTTATATATGTGTGCAAGTGTGTGTTTTATGAATGCCGTATCTTGACGTATCCATATGAGAGGCCTTGAAAAATGGCCGTATCCGTATCCGATACCGTACCCGTATCCGTATCCGTATCCGTGTCCATGCTTTGTTTTCAAGCCTCGAATGAGACTGAAGTTAAGAACCCACAATTATGAGCTCGGGCTAACTTTACGCATCGAATGCAAATCATCCATTCGAAGAAAGTATGAGCAAGACTTCACCATTGAATCTATATGATCAATCTCTCATTCACTTAACCAAAACATTCAAAGCAAATTCTACTTAACTTAATTTTAACTTTAATCTATCTCTACTCTATGGTAGAAGAATATATGTAACCTCGCTTACTATTTGACAATAAAAGTTGTTCAAAGCAAATCATGCATAAGAGCTTTTACTATCGGAAATGGTCTCAATGCAACAATTTCATATATTGTTTCCACTACCAATGAAAAAATGAGAGATCATCAGTTTAAATAGAGTTTCAAGAATCAAATGAAGGGCCGAGATCAAAACAATTTCGACGGCCAAGATTACTACAACTCAACCCTAATTAGGGATACCCAAAATAACATGAGTTATCAATAAGAAAACAATCAATAAAGAGGCAGTTGCAACTATCATCAAGGAGAGGCGTCCTTATCCTCATAAGCAGCATTGCGTTCGATGAACCTGGACACTACTAGGATGACCTCCTCCATCGTGACGGGTGGCAGCATGCTGATCCGGAATTCAAGTCCATCCAAGTTTTCTGCAAATTTGGCAAAGGTATTTGCCCAATCCACTTCCTGCTTCCCAAAATCATTACGGATGGTTGAAAGACTTGCCACTCTCGCGAAATCCTGTCTCAAAAGTGGTCCAGTAGCCAAGAAGAAGACATCTTGGACCTTTCGCTTCAACTCCTCCAGCTGCATGTCTCTTTCTCGGATAATCTCACAATCAAACACCTCGGCAGCTATCACACAAATTTTCTCCCGAATTTCTTTGATTTGCTCTTCGATTCTAAGTCCATTCGCTTTCGCTTCCTCCAAAACTTCTCTCCGTATAGTCACTGCCCAAAACCAGTGATGAAAATCATATGCTGCTCCTGCAGCAATCACTTTTCTAGCAACCAACTCCTCTCTTGGAAGGCCCTTCAGGATCCTGAGGCATGGAATAAGCCTCTCTTGTATATCTGGAATAAATTCCCATGTTTCCGCCATATCAACTAGTCGGGAAAGAAAAGACGAGGTTTTCCCATAAGCGAGTGCCAACTTCTCCATGAACAAGGTCGCTTTTGTGCCCTCGCTCACCATCCAGTCCTGAGCCTCCTTGGCTGTGACCATCCTGTGCTCTACATCCTTAGTCACCTCTTGCAATGAATTGAGGAGAGGAGGAGCTACCGCATTACCTTGATCAAGTGGCTGAGTCAAATGTCGTATGTACTCCTTCAAGCGTTCAACTTCCTTTTTATACTCTTTCTTCTTAGCCACTTTCTTTTCCAATCTCGCCTTGATGGTTAAGACAGAATTATCTAGTTCCTCCACTTCTTGACCTTTTGAGGTTGGGCCAAGATCTACAGTGGTTACGGCATACTCTTGAGGAGTGATCTCGTCCTGTGACTTGTCCACTATGGGTACTGCAATGTGTACAGAACGACTGCCTGTCTCGTCCCTCTGAATGGTAGAGAATTTCTTGGCAAGTTTCCTAATTGCAACTAGCTCCAACCTTGCCAAGAAATCTGTAGTATCATCTTCCTCTTAGGCTTCTGCAGGTGCCTGAATCTTCATCCTCTCTATCAACCAATCTGGAATAGTCGGCTGCTCAATTCCATCTTCTACCGGAACATCCTCCTCATTTGGAGCATCCACGACTTCTCTGAGAGCGGAAATCATTCCCTCTTCGAAGTCGACATTATTTCGGGCTTCCATCTCATTATCTGAACCTAGTATTTCCGTGCCCGTAGGTGATGAGGGCTCCTCGTCATCCAGCTGAATAGGTTCATTATTCTCTTCCTAAACTGTAGGAGGTACAATCATTTCCACCAAGGACTCATCTATGGTAGCCACCAGCTCGTCAATGTTCCGAGAAGCTGCAGAACGAGATGGTTCTCCCTTATGTCTTTTCTGAATAGGTTCTGCACTTGGAACTATTTCCTTCCTCTTTTCTCCAATCTCAACCAAGTCCTGATGGGATGCACCAGCATTGGAGGAATACGACTTTGTCTTGCTCAGTAGATCATACATGAGCGTTATTCTTTTATGTCTCATCTCCTAGACATGATGATCAACCCACCACTGAGAGTATTTGACCACTAGTCTCATTAATGTTGCTAAGTCTAAGTGCTCAGGTTCTGAGCATCTCACGGGAGGAAAAGGTCAACTCTCCTCGAAACATGGCTGGATATAGTTCCCATCATCTTGTATCTGGTCAGGTACCCGGTAGAACTCAATTGCCCTCATGAAGTCTAATGGCATTCTGGACCATAATCTCCGTCTGACTTCATATTCATCGATGGCATTCGCCCAGAAGTCTTCCAGTTCCACTCTATGCTTGTAGCTCCTTCCATCTACTGTCCAAATATGATGATGTGGGTCAAAGTTGACCCTGGACTTGTAGGCTGTGAACGGGTACCACTGAATCTCCAACCTAGCACCCTCAGCTGCCTGTGCCGATGGACAGGACTCCAACATATTCCCGATGAAAAATGGGAATGTAACAGATGCCTTCTTGGTTGGCCTCTGGATGTCTGATATTCTTCTAGCTGTCTCAGGACTTCGAGCAGAACCATCCGATTTGTCGGATAAATGGGCAACTTATAAGGATTTCCAATAAATCCTTGGATCCTGACATATGTAAATTTCGAGAATTGGATGAACCAAGATCCATATTTACTGATTAAACTTTTCGCCTCATGACTCAGCCTTTGATGCACTCCTCCTTGAAGTGTTTTGGTAATGTGCATTAAGAAGGCATCATGCACCCTTCTGAAATGAGACTTTTCTTTCAGCTGGAGTTGTGGGTAGCAATCATAAGGTCTGAGCTCGTTTTCTCCGCTACCAACTTTTCCTTTGCAAATTAGTCCTGGATATTTATATGATCTGGCCAATAAGTAGACAAGATACGAGCTCAGATGAAAAGACTTAGTCTCTTCTAGATTGATTAACTGCTCGTGGAGATTGTCACTTATCATTCGTGACTAGTTGAACATTTTTACGCCAGAAGTGATCTCATCTATGAAGTAATACATCCAGCTCTCGAAAAATGCACCTTGCGGGTTGCCAGCTACTCTGTTCAACATCAAGATGATGTCCCCAAAATCTTCTTTGAAGTCTGTCTAGCGAGGTCTCTTGGGCATCTTCTTTATTGACGGCTTAGGTTTGTCTAGCCATGCCTTGTTAACAGTTGTGACGCATAAGTCTAGTTGGCTGTCATATAACTTCTTGGCTTCTTCTTTGGTCTTATAGACAGTTCGTGAATGTTCTGGGATGCCGAAGGTTTCTTGGATTGCCACCTCGCCTAAGTGTGCCAAAATTTTGCCGTCAGGTGCAATGATCTGTCTTGCCTGAGCATTGTAGTGGATAGCACATTCGACCATTAGTTCAGCACAGTCCATCGCAGGTGGGAATCCAGCTGCTTGAAAAATCCCGTTTCTCACCATCCGTCTGGTTATTGGTGTCGGAAGTCTATTATGCCCATACACTCTTTTCTTAAACTCTTCGAAGTCGACAGCCCCAGATCGGTGTCTGCGACATTTTTCCATTTTGAATTGATTTTAGATTCTTGTTGGACACCTTTGCTAGCGAACTTCATTCGCGTCTTCTTTGATGGTTCACTTGCCATGGTCATCAACTTGCAGTTCAAAAGATTAACATTAATACAGAGACTTTTTCTAAAATAATTTACTTTCATGCCTTGTGTTCGAATGATTTACTTTCAGCTTATTAAATAATTGAACTGCTGCGAAAAAGCAAGTTGAAAGTAAACGGATGAAGTTGAAATTTTAGCCAGAATTGAATCAACAGAAGAAGAATGGAAAATTTATCAATTGAACTTCAAACCTTAGTAAAAGACTGCTGGCTACAAATCAGATTTAAATTCTGATAATTTACTCAAAAAGCAAATGATGAAGTGCGCCCCTCTTGCACAGAAGAATTCAACTTTCAGCAAATAATTCTTTTCCTTCTCCGAGAAAATTCTCCTTCAGCATAAAATTACTTCTTTCTCTGGAAAATTCGATCTTGCCTACAGAATAATCACTTGCCTTAGACTTTTGAGAGAGTTTCAACTTTTCTTCAACTGTGTTTGTGAAAAATGAGCTGCTAAAACTCATTATAATGCTGAAGATCTTGATTTGTTGTAGCAATTGCCTTCTTCTCTCTCGATCTCGATTTGTCTTCTCTTGTTCAAACAGGCAAGTTTCCTTTATTTTTCGAAAAGAATCCGTGTCGAGCTTATCCAGGAAAATCTCTCTGATTTTCAAAAATTTGATTTTTGCTTGAAATGTTTATTTTTCACTTTCGAAATTTTGAAAATAAACATTAAATGTTCAATTAAATTCGATTTTTCCAACTTTAAATTCATGGTGAATTTAATTTTGCCCATCGGATTTTTTTCTATCCGGCGCAATTTATTTTCTCCAATACTCGTCTGGCGAATTTAATTTTGTCCAAGACTTTGAATTTCTGAGTAGTTGAAAATAAATTATTAAAATATTAAAATATTTTAATTTATTCCAACCCATTCGTTTTGGACCCATGGCTATTTTGATTTCCTCTTCGTTTTCTCTGGCTAAAAGTTTATTTTCCAATTTTATTCTCAATTTCGTCTAGCCAAGTCAAAATTTAAGCCATTCCGTCGACAATTGTTATGCCAGATCCCTATCTTTCCTTGCCATGGCAAAATTTTTAATTGCACTGAGCTTATTTTCTTCTGCCAAAGTCAATTTTTTTCTTGCTCAGACAAATTTTCCTAGGCAAAATCCTTGTTTGGATGTCTTTCTTAAGTAAATTTCCTTGACGCTTGACAAATTTTATCTCTTCTGGCGAAGGACGAGCTCTCCTTTCTCTTTGCTTTGTGTATACTTAGCCAACTTTTCCTCTAGACATCCAAACTTTAGGCGATTTTTAAATTTCTCTTCCAATTTTATGCTAGGCGAACTTCATTTCTTCCTTCACCTTGGCCTAGGCGGATTTCCTCAAGTCTTTTCACCTTCCACATGCCTTGGCGAACTTTCTTTAGCACTCTCCTTTCAAACTTTAGCACTTTTCCTCTTGAAAATGTCATGATACTTAGCCAAAAATTTCAATTTTTCATCCTTTAGGCCTCTATACTTGGGCAAAGTTTCGAATTTCTCTTGACTAGGCACCAAACACTTAGCAAAAATTGTAATTTTCCCCCTTCATAGGCCATGGCGGACTTCCCAAGTGCTTGGACAAGGTGAGGGCGGACTTCTCTAAGTCTTAGACATTTCCCCTTGAGCATGGCAGACTTCCTAACCTCTTGGCACTTACCTTGACACTTGACCTCTTGATAATGTTACAACACTTAGCCAAAATTTCGATTTTCCACCTTTTTAGGCTTCTAAACTTAGGCAAATTTTCGAATTTTTCCTCTAGGCACCCAACACTTAGTAAAATTTTCAATTTTTTTCTCTCCCACATGCCTAGGCGGACTTTCCAACCTATCTGCCAAGGTCAGGGCAGACTTCTTTAACCTCTTGCCAAAGTCAGGGCGGACTTTCTAACCTTTTGGCACTTACTCTCTTGAAGCTGGCGGACTTCCGCATAGTCTTGGACATTCCTTCCTTCATGGCTGGGGGACTTTCCTTAGTGTTTGACATTCCTTCCTTCCGTCCCACATTTCAAGGGCCAACCTCCTTACCTTGAAAATGGCGAATTCTTCAGACTTAGCCAGAATTTTCATGAATTTCATACTCTTTTGGGTGATTTTTCTGTGATTTTTGCTCAGATTTGATTGATCTTTGGACTGATTTTTCCAGAATTTGATACTTTTGAGTTGATTTTTCAATGATTTCGACTGATTTTTCATGCTTTTTGCTTGCTTTTCCAGATTTTTCGATTTTCTCTTTGATTTTTCAATAATTTTTTTGATTTTTAGGCTGATTTTGGATCTAAAAATAGAAAGTTGACCAAGGTTGACTTTCCAAAATAGAAAAAGCAAAATCCCTAAAAAATAGGGAACCCCGTTTGGTCCAAAAATGCCAAAAAATGAAAAAGCAAAAAAGCAGATTCCCTAAGAAGTAGGAAGTGTCAGAATTGGCCAAAAGCACAGGCGATCTTCGTTTTCTAGGCCTTCTAAGCATTTCCATGACGTCTATGCACTGATTCAAGCATGGATTATTGACTTGGCTCGGGTGACTCTCGGCAAACTGACTTGAAACTCTCAATAAAATGACTTAACGGAACCGTTGCAAGGAGACAAAACCCTAAAAACTAGCAGACAAGTGGGGGTCCCCATTGGCGATGGGGCGATGTGTGAAAAGGTCACAACAGGTTGTCCCGCCCATGGACTGTATCATGATAGCAACATCACTGTTTAAGGCCCTCAAGTAATACAAGAATGTATGATTAGGCAAAGGTTTAACCAAGGAAGGGATCCTATCCCAAGTTTTTTGAAATCTATACGTCTCCCATGAATTCATGGAGACCTTTTTTTATTGTGGTCAGTTGTTCAATGAGTGACAGGGATTACTCTTGTCTTCAAAATGTTGACAAAGCTTTTCACCCAACTCATCCCAATTATGGTTGGAATTAAGCTACAACCCCCTGTACCTTCGTAATTCCTTGCCTTTTAAGGAGGTGGCTAAAATTCTAATGGCCATGTTGTCATTTGAAATGTTGTGAACAGAGCATATATTGGCAAAATCTTGTATATGCTCTAAAGTGGTCATGGAATTTTCACTAGTAAAGTAGGGTATGCTCTTTAAAGTTGCGACTGGTATATCATCTCTTTGAGCCAAAACAAGAGGACTCCCTCCATTAAAGGTGACAAAGACTCGGTTTCTTGGAGCAACCATAGTAATAGAATAAAATAACATTCTATCTATGAAGAAATACTGGCTACAAGTTTCATTGACTAAGGAAACCTACCGAAAGGTGTAGATTGGACTCTTGGAGAAGGTGATACTGAACTTCTAGCCCTTCTAGGACAAAATTTCTATTTCTTTTTCTAGAAGTGATTACTAGTAATTCAACAAACCAGAAATTACCTCTTGAAGAAGCTCTTGTTTGAACTCTTGGCATGAAATGCTTGACACAGTCTAAACCCAAAGATTGGAGTTGCCAAGTGCTTGTATGGGTGTCCAATGACTGCATTGTGAAGATCAACACCAAATTCCTCAACAAGATGAAATGTGGCTCATCAAATTGGCCCCATCAAATTGCCAAAAAAGCTATTATCACATGAAATTGCACCCTACTGAACATAGTTCAACATTTCAATGACACAATTGGGAATGATCTCAAAGTGTGGGACCTTGCAAATGAGATCAAACATTTGAAGCCAGCCTTCTCCGAAGGTTTGATCTCACATTCAAGGTCCCACACCTTGAGATCATTCCTACTATATCATTGGAATGTTGAACTATGTTCAGCAGAGTGCAATTTCATACGACAATGAGCCTTATGGAAAGAAACAGATATGTCTATCATGCCCTCGAAATTGCAACCCTAAAAACCCTAACGTTGAAATACAAATGAATAACAAAATAAATATCAAAAATTTAAATATAAATATTAGCAATTTAATATTATTATAATTATAATTATCATAAGATAATATTATAATTATAATTATCATAAGATAATATTATAATTATAATTATGAAAGATAATGTTATAGATATTAACAATACAAATTAAATATTAACAATTTGATATTATTATAATTATAATTATTATAATAGAATAATACAAAATATATAAAAAAATAATATGTTAAACATATAATAAGCAGCATCGAATATACAATCAACAGCCAACGATTATTATGGAAACAGCAGCAATTAGTTTGAGTGGTTAACATGACTTTAAGCAGCGACCAACAAATCTCTAACGAAGCAAGTAATAGGTCTCCAAAGACAGCGATTTAGGTAAATGCAAAAGGCAGCGCACAGGATAATTATTACACAAAATTAGAATTAAACAAAGTTTGAGTTGAAGGGTCAATAGGTATATCTATTCTAAAGAGATGTATCCTTTCACCTTGAAATAAAGATATAAAAGGAGATCCATCTAAAAGAGGAGAATCATGAAATAGAGAAGGGAATAAATAAGAAGTCTGAAATATATTTCGGAGTGCAGCAGCAGACATAACCAGAAGAATGAAATATCATCACACACACACATATATATATGTATTATTAATGATTATGTGATAATGATGCTTGCAGCAATTATTGAGTTTTACACATCAGTCATAAATAGAAAGAAGACAAGCCATACATATATGATCTGCAGTCAGCAAATAACAGTAGAAGTAATTGATCGACAACATAGCCTCTTATACATATACAGCAGATTCAATCAGAGTAATAGCATAATCAATTCCTCTGGTATGCATAGAAAATTATTTTATACTTACTTATCAAATAAATGTAGATATAAAATTGTACAAATTAGACACTGATATAATATCATATTATGTAGCATATATTTATTGATAATATGATATTATGAACAGTGATATGATTCTGGTTTGGCAATAATTGGTCACAAAGGGATGAGGTAGGACTGCAAGGAGGGAGAACTGTGAATGATTCCTCACTAAGTATGGCACCCCATGATGATGGTTGAGGATCGTCGATTAAGTCACCTCATGATGATGGTTAAGGACCACATGAGGCCAAGGAGAATAAGGTCCAATCCTTGGGCCTAGGGTTGAGGATCAAGGACACCCTATTGCAGCCCCTACTATCCCCACTTGAACCAATTGTTGAAATAGATAAAGAGGGATCTTCAATAATAAGAGGAGGGGTTGGTGCGATGGAGAACGGTATAAAGCCCTCACTAGGTACACCACCTCACGATCATGGTTAAGGACCATCAGTGAAGAACCACATGAGGCCACAAAGGATAAGGTCCTTCTGTTGGGCCTAGGGTAGAGGATACTTGGGGCACCTCATCACGTCGTCCTCATTATGGTTGAGCCCACATAGTCCTTGGGACTCGTTATAGTGATATATATAATCTCTCTTAGACCTAGAATTAAATGTATTTCATGGATTATGCCTATCATGTTTATCTAACGTGGTTACAAGTTTCCATAGCCAGATTTACACCATCTCAATTTTGAGTAGAGAATTATATCTTTAACTGTAATTTGCTATTGGTTTCTTTTGGAATTGTGATTTCAAGGCAAAGTATGAGGTGATCCCAAAAGGGGACATTACAAGTGGTATCAGAGCATGTTCCTGCCAGCCTGCAGGACATACCTACTTTAACCGCCGTTCAATTAGAATTAACTATTCAACCTTCTTAAGTAGGCCAATAATGCATTTCTATATGCATGTTCCTTTCATGTGTATACTTTGTGTTACATGTATTCATGTGAATACCTTGCAACTTACCTGTATTGATGTAAACTTTGTGGCTTATATGTATTCATGTGAACACTTTGTGACTTACGTGTATTCATGTGAACACTTTATGACTTATGTGTATTCATATGTATACCTTGTGATTTACATGCATACTTTGTGACTTATGTGTATTCAAGTGTATACTTTGCAACTTATGTGTATTCAAGTGTATACTTTGCAACTTACGTGTATTCATGTGAATACTTTTTGACTCACATGTGTATACTTAATGACGTACGTGCATTCTTGTGACTTATGTGTATTCATGTGTATACTCGATGTCCTTGTGTATTCATGTGTATACTTTGTGGCTTACATGTATTAATGTGACTTACGTGTAGTCATGTGTATACTTTGCAACTCACGTGTATTCACAAGTGTACTTTGTAACTTATGTGTATTGGTGTGTATACTACGAATATTTATATGCATGCTCCATGTATTATGTGTATGCTTCAAGCTTCATGTGTATACTTCATGTATTACGTGTATTCATGCGTATGCTTCATGCTTCCTGTGTATACTTCATGTTGTTGGAAGTTTGGAAGTCTATCATTGTTGATGCAGTCTGGCAACATGAGCATGAAGTGTACATACATCAGTTGATTCGGCTGATCCAGTGTTGTCATTGATGTCAACATTGTGGAGAAGCATTTTTGGTGTCATTTGTACAGTACTGACTATACCGAAAATTTGATCTATCAATAATTTGGCTAAGTGTTCTCTATTGATGATGTTGTGGTTTAGTGCATCAGTTTTTGGGTCTGCACTTCACCTTCAAGAAGAGGTATAACTCTACCCTTTTAACCATATCATTATGACTGACTTATAAACTATATTCAAGATCTCGTGAAGTTTTGTAAAGCATACTGGAAGATATCAATGACAAAGTTCAACTCTGTAGATCATTGTCATCTCTATATTCAGTGTATCAGTGTGGGAGATTCCGCATTTCCTTGAGAAGAATGTTTGGTATTGCGGTTCTAAAGTTAGTCTCATTGATGTCGGCGAAATGTGAATTTGAAGAAAGATCGAATCTGGAAGTTACGTGTATTGGGAAGCGTATGTATGATTGGAAGTTTTGTGATTAGGTCCAATACCTAGCCGACCTAATACATGATATGTGTTGAGAAGATTAAATATACATTGTGGATGTTAGTTGATCTATTTTAGATCCATGTAAACCTAAATTAAGTATTGCATGTTTGCTTGGGCATGAAGATGACTTTGAATAATATGTGATGTCGACAAAAGCTATTTTGGATTGTTTTTGTTTACATCTAATTAGGCCGACCTAATTGATGTGTGTGAATGAAACCGGGTACACATATATAAGATATTTTGGAGTTAAGAAGATAGATTGAAGACAGATGAGTGAGCATAAATGACATATCAGGTGTGAGTGGTCTCATATGATGCGAACATGTGAATTCAATGATAAGAGTTCAAAATTAGAGCAGAGTTGTTGAGCAACTGCTAAGAAAAGCCGTACTATATATTTAGAGCTTCAAAAGAATTGAAATACAACACAAGAGAGGTGCACTTTGCATCAGTTCACACCTTGCCAGTGAGCCACCTTTTGTATTGTACTTAACTCTGGCTGTGAGCCTTTCAAGGACAGTGTGTCCTAGCAGTAAGCCCCAGTAATATGCTATATCCGGATACAATATATTGTGAGCTAATCCTCACTGTGGTTTTTCCCATTTTTGGGTTTTCCACGTAAAAATCTTGGTGTTCATGTGTTATGTGACTTTGTGGATGTTTCATACTTTCATTCTTTATTTCAGTTAATGTGATTAGATTGTATTCATGTGTATGCTTCATGCTTCCTATGTATACTTCATGTTGTTGGAAGTTTGGAAGTCTATCATTGTTGATGCAGTCTGGCAACATGAGCATGAAATGTACATACATCGGTTGATTCGGTTGATCCAGTGTTGTCATTGATGTCAACATTGTGGGGAAGCATTTTTGGTGTCATTTGTACAATACTGACTATACCGGAAAGCTAATCTATCAAGAATTTGGCTAAGTGTTCTCTATTGATGATGTTGTGGTTTAGTGCGTCAGTTTTTGGGTCCGCACTTCACAGCAAGAAGAGGTATAACTCTACACTTTTAACCATATCATTATGACTAACTTATAAACTATATTCAAGATCTCGTGAAGTTTTGTAAAGCGTATTGGAAGATATCAATGACAAAGTTCAACTCTGTAGATCACTATCATCTCTATATTTAGTGTATCAGTGTGGGAGATTCCGCATTTCCTTGAGAAGAATGTTTGGTATTGCGGTTCTAAAGTTAGTCTCATTGATGTCGGCAAAATGTGAATTTGAAGAAAGATCGAATCTGGAAGTTACGTGTATTGGGAGGCGTATGTATGATTGGAAGTTTTGTGATTAGGTCCAATTCTTGGCCGACCTAATACATGATATGTGTTGAGAAGATTAAATATACATTGTGGATGCTAGTTGATCTGTTTTAGATCCATGTCGACCTAAATTAAGTATTGCACGTTTGCTTGGGCATGAAGATGACTTTGAATAATATGTGATGTCAACAAAAGCTATTTTGGATTGTTTTTGTTTACATCTAATTAGGCCGACCTAATTGATGTATGTGAATGAAACCGGGTACACATATATGAGATATTTTGGAGTTAAGAAGATAGATTGAAGACAGATGAGTAAGCATAAATGACATATCAGGTGTGAGTGGTCTCATATGATGCGAACATGCGAATTCAATGATAAGAGTTCAAAATCATAGCAGAGTTGTTGAGCAACTGCTAAGCAAAGCCGTACTATATATTCAGAGCTTCAAAAGAATTGAAATACAACACAAGAGAGGTGCACTTTGCATCAGTTCACACCTTGGCAGTGAGCCACCTTTTGTATTGTACTTACTTCTAGCTGTGAGCCTTTCAAGGACAGTGTGTCCTAGCAGTGAGCTCCTGTAATATGCTATATCCAGATACAATATATTGTGAGC
>VDFB02139436.1:0-23283 GCA_007258455.2 Sequoia sempervirens | reverse complement strand
GCAAGAGAGGAGCAGCCATTTGATATTTAGCATGTTGTACCTGATTGGCTTAGAGATAGAATGAGAAGGAGCCCCAGTGAAGAGATTGATCCGGCAGCAGAGATGGAAGAATTTTTTAATAGGATCAGTGCGCCTCCGCCAAATAAGAGAGCACAAATTTTTTTGAAGATTTCAACTGATGAGGGTGGTTCTCACACCCTTCATGTAGCGGTGCCACGAGTTGATTGTGATCGGGATGAAGCAGTGCCAGAGAATTATGTGATCACAACTATGGAGTTAGGACGTCCCACAAGTGCATAGATTGTTGAGGAGTGTGATAACTCCTATCAAGCGCTTAAGGATAGATTGTTCAAGACTGAAGGAAAGTATAAGAAATTGAAGAAAGAGCATAAAACATTGATAGGATACATGCAGCACTTGTCTCGTCCTTGTGGACAGGAGAATCCAGCACTTGAGCTTCCAATTGAGTTATCCAGAGAATCAGTTAGTGGCTTGGAGGATTTGAGGAAGGTGGCACAGGAGGCAGATAAATGGGTTACAAGAGTTCGTGCCGAGACAGAGAAGTTCATGTAAGACCTTGCTCATGCTTACCAGCAAGCTTCCAGTATTATGGCATGTATGGAGGCAGTTGATCAGGCCTGGGGTGATGCTTTTATTTATCAGAGCAAAGTTATTTAGCGTCTAGAAGCATTGATGCATACTCCTTTGCAAATGTTGATTGATGGAGGAGTCATTCAAGGGGGTGATAGGTACAATTTTGTTGGATGGTACTCTTCAGTAGTCACTGGACATGGATTCTTTGATGCAACACAGGCGGATTCAGCTAGAGTCAGGAAGGCGATGACGAACATTATTGATGGGGTCCTGAATACCTTGGAGGCAATCTTTGCTAGACGATTGAATTCCGATGAGGTGACTACTGATGGATTGAGGAGTGGGCTGTTGCCTTTCTTTTCAGACGTGAAGACCTTCGTGCAGGATGACTTTGAGAACATTTCTACTTTCTCCAGCTTGATTCAGAGTACGCAAGATGCTTTAGCTACTTTAAGAAAATCTTGCACAAGGCACGAACAGGTGGTTACAATATTGGAGTTTCAGTTGGATCATATTCCGCCTATCTCAGTTCAGGAGGTCGAGGCTGTGCTTGCTAGGTTCATTGAGTTTGCAGCCAGGGAGAAGGAGAACGGTAATGCACTTTTAGATGATGACCTTCTAGAGGATTGATTGTGGGCATTAATTGCCTTTACTATTTTGGGAGTGAGTGGGAATCTTTGATTCATTTATTGTACCACTCCCTATTTTGGCAGTTTTTAGGGTTAGGGTTGAGGTGGCTTAATCTAAGTCATTCATTTGATTGTAATTTGAGCCATCCATTGGACTGGGCCATCTATAAAAGGGGGAGTCCCCCTCATTTGTATACATTAGAATTAGATTAGACATCAGACTAGAGACTAGAGCAGAGAGATAGTTTGATAGCTTAGCATAGTCTGGGGGAGAAGGAAAGTTTTCCTTTGAAAACTTTTGTAAGAGATTGTTGTGTAAAACCTTCATAATAGATCTTTTCATTGATGGTGAAACTTGTCTTTGTTATGGATAGCTAGCAAGGTTTCTTCATCCCTTCTACTTCAAGTAGCATAAAGTAGCTTAAAGTAGAGTAATTTTCATTTCATGCAAGTAGATGTTAGTTGTGGACTTGTGGTGTTAATCGAGGCAACTTTGTTTTTTAGTCCATACCACTAGCAGCTTCCTGATGGCAAGTTTGCCTTGTGTGGTGAACTAGAGTATTTTATAAGCCTAACTTCAGTTGTAATTCATATCTTGGTATGCGTCGTCTTGACGGTATCTTGATGTCGGATTGTAACTTGAACATTTCTTGTCATCCCCTTGAAGATTGCACCAACTTTGTGAAAGTTGTCTAGCTTGAGGCGGAGTAGAGTTTGGTTGAAGCTTGCCGAAATTGATTCCACGTCCCGTCCTTAAATAGAACATAGATTCTTTAATCCCTGCAACCATTCAATTCAGTATTTTTTTGGTTAGTTTAGGAAAACGTACCTTATTGCCAAATCATTCACATTACATAAATTCCCTTCCAATCATCCATTTGTTGTCAGCTGCAAGCCTTAAGAACAATTGTGTAAGTCCCCTCGTAAAAATAGCATATCACAATGAATCTACTGAGGGTATTCCAAAGCATTTCGAAACCTTGGAGTTGAACGTGCGATCTTTCTTGCAATCTTAGCACATGGAATACTTTGATCAAGAGAGAATGGAGTAGCCTTCGGATTACTTTGTTCTGCTGATTGGTGCGGTCACAAAAATCACATCAACAAGATGATTATCCAAGTATGGGATTTTCAACATGTTTTGATGAAGATCATTATATGTGAAAAGAAGGTATGTTGAAATGATAAGTGTGAAAATTTATGTTTTATGGATGCTGCTACCTTCTTTATCAGCAATTGGATGGTGACTTCTGAACATAAAAGGGTAATATGGAAAGGTAATGCGATTGGAAGTTGTTCTATGGTGGCGTTGGAGCCTTCAATAAGGGTTCCATTAGCCTATTCATGAACAAATATGCTTATTTTGTTGGAAAATTTTCATACTGCAGCTACTGTTTATTGTTTGATATGCTGATTTTTCATAAATCAGATTTCAAAAAGTCTAAATCAAACCTGTTAGTTGGTTGGTATTTCCATTTTTTGACCTTCCAGTCTACTAATAGGACTGATTTTGAGCCTCAAATGAGAAAAGGATTGTTTCAGTGCAACCAAAATTCATGTATGGGATGTTCTCTAATGTTTAACAATGGCCTTCTCTGTGTTTTCTCCTATACCAATGTTTGGGGCAGCAAGTTGGAAACTGATTTGGTTCACTAGTTGGAGACTCATGAGGTGAAATTTGTAAGTCTTTCATGGAGTTATCTCAGTTATATTAGTTTGTTTCAAAGAAGGCATTATACGTCTTCATGGAATTTTGAGGACGTGATGGAGGATCTCTTGCAAGGAGTTGCTCTTTCCTTTGCAAGAAGTGTTGGTAGAGTCACATATGTTGTTGTGACTCTGTTTGATGCTATAAGGAGTTATGTTGAGGAGCATGTTTATGAGTTGAGTAGTCTTTTCTTCTTAATGCTCGAGAATGTGTTTGACATTGGCTTTGCAGATTTTAACTCCTCAGAGTTTTCAGGACATGAGATGCTGCAAGATTATGATTTCAGTTTTTTCAGGACTGTCAGATTAAGCCACATGATTGGAGGGAGGACAAAGCAGTCTTGGAATATTGGTTATGTTTGTGTGATCAAAGTGGTGTAGCATCAGCATGGTGGGCCTTTACAGAGATGGATTTGGGACCCTGGAATCCTACTTGGCATAGTAAGGATCAAGCTGTTTCTTGGAGAGTGGTAGCATTGCTTGAGGACAAGCAATTTTGGGAAGGGCAAACTGTAATGTCCCCATTTTAGCCCAACACTTTTCAATTGGATTTAGCCTATTTCTAGAAATCCGTAGGCTAAGCTAAAGTAGAAAATTAGGGTTTCCTCTTTCAGATGCCTTTTCGAGGGTTTGCATGTAAAAGGTTTCTGGGTTTTTCTGGGTTTTCAGAGACCTCCAGGGTGATGTGACATGCATCTAATTTTGACATCCTTTCCGGGAACTTACTATTTATAGTAAGTCATGATGGCTGCCCGGTTTGTGCTCAAATGATATTTGGAAACACTTACTATTTTTAGTAAGTTTTGATTACTGCTCAATTGGCGTACAGATGAGGTTTTGCAAACTTATTATTTATAGCAATTTGCTATTTTTGGTAAGTCTATCGTTAGGCAATATTATTCTAGCAGCAACTCAATCAATTGCGATTCAGTTTGGTTGGTCAGTTTGGCTTTTTGATGGTTTTGAAGTTAACTTACTATTTTTGGCATTTGCTATTTTTCATAAGTTCATTTTTGGGAGAAGCATCATCATCAACTTGGTTCAGTTTGGCATTTGTCAGTTTGCTATTTTTAGCAATTCATCAGTTGCAACTTGGGCATTGTATTTGGTTATCTCCTTGGACTGAATTTCAGACTTAGTCAATTTTCATGTCTTGAAGTTGTACCCCACGCCTAGGCTTGATGACTTCAAGTTGTTTTAAAGGAGTCATTAAGGGGTCAAGTGAGCATTTAATTATTTAATAAATGTTTTATTGTTGCAATATGGAAATGGACACCTAAAGGGGAAGTTGAATGATATTTTAATATTTCAAAAAGTAAAATGCTAAAAGGTGGCGTCCCTCTTGGAAGTTGAAGTGATTCAACTTCTTAGAATTTGAAATGTTTCATGTGCCATTTGAAACTTATATATTGTTGTTGTTTGAAGAGCTGATTATGTTATGTTTTGGAAAGCAAAGTTATGCTTCTGAATTGAATCTAGAACCTGGCTGAGGGGTAGCTTAGCAAATTCATCTTTCTTCGGGCCTGAAACTATGGCTTCCTAGAAAGGATTTCTGAAGACCATGCTTCATTCAGGAGTGTGGATAGAGCTCAAATGTTGATTTTAATTACAAGCAGGTTGTTGATTTATAATCTGTTTGTACTGCTGATGTCAATGGCTGAAGCGAACTTTTGCTGATAGCTTCGCCTCTAAATTTTATATCATTTTGGGTACTGGCCCATGCTGTTTAACTATGAAGGGCGCCCAAGTCTGCAAGTTTGCAGATTTTACTATTGAAGTTTGGATTTTTTAGATGCAAGTCAACCTCCTTGGGAGGTCGTACCATTTCTAGCTGGCTTTGGAATTCGTGCCAACTGTGGTTTGTTGTTTATAGTTCGAATTTCTTATTGGAAGGTGGAGGCCATGTTTGGAGGCTTCATTTGACTACTGTTTGAAGCTTTCTGGAGCTGTATTGAAGGAGTTACGACCATTATGGTGATTTTCTTACTTGCTGGTCTGATTTTTTGTATTCTCTGTTTCTGATCATACTTGTTAGTTTTTGACATAATGCTGGTTTGAGCTTCATTTTTATATCATTATTGTATTGTAAAAGTTAGAGGAAGTGTTACTCTAACAATTGATTGATTTGGAAGCATATCTTTCTTATTTGCAGCTGTTTAATTCATTGTAAAGTTGATTAGTAGTACTAACAGCTATTTATTTTATTTGCTGCAATTAATTTAAATTTCATACTCCCACAATTGAGTGGTTGAGTTTAAATAATCTTTCTTTAATTGTAAGTTTCCCCCCACTAAATAAGTGATTGTGTGGACTGTATTCCCCCCACGTTAATAAGTGGAAGTGAGGATTTAAATAGCTGGCTTGCCGCCTTTAATAATGTAATAATCTCACCCACTAAATAAGTAGAGTATCCCCACTGCTTGTGGATGCCTGCATCAGCAGATGAATTGTAATTTCAGTTCAGTTTACTCTTAATGATCCTTTGACCATATGCTATCACCTCACCCACATTGGGATCTTGGTGAACATTCTTGGTTAGAGTTACTTCTATGCTGATTTGCTTTTGGAGCTAACGCTAATCAGTGACTTGTTGCTGGTTTGTATATTGAATTTTGGGAAAAAATTAAGGGGGAATATTTCAAGGAATCATGGCAACATTTTGGTTACTATGTTTGGCCCAGTGTAATCCTTCACAGTTGATAATCAATTTTTCCAATATATATCTACCCTTGATAAATCCAACTTGAGTAACAGAGACTACATTTTTCAATAGCCCAGCCAATCTATTAGTTAGGGTTTTTTCCAAAATCTAATAAGAAATGTTTACAAAAGTAATTGGCCTCCATTTTTTTTATCAAGAATATATCTCCATCCTTTGCGACTAGTTTGATTACCCCTTTATTTATGTTCTCCCTTGGTGAATTACTTTGAAAGGCTTCATTATATACTTCAATTAGCTCAAACCCGATCCTTTCAATATTAGCTTTGTAGAATTATGCCGATAGACTATCAATAACTGTGGATTTACCATTACCCAATGAATGGATACTCCTATCAAATTCTTCTATCAATAGATCCCTATCTAGTGCTTGAGCCTCTTGTTGTCCAATCTTCTTTGCAATGATTTTTTTGCAAAACTTTCTAGCATTTTTAGCTCTAGAATCTTCCTCAGGTGAAGAGAGATTGAGAAAGAAAGAATAGAAGCTTCTTTCATAATTTTACTATCATTTGAGAAGGTACCATTGACTTCAAATGGCCCAATTTTCTCCCCCTTTTGCCTATACCAAATTATATTAAAGAAAGACTTGGAGCCCTTATCCCCCTCCTACAACCAATTCATCTTGGCCCTAATCCTTTCCCCCTAGAACCTATAGTTATGAACTTTCCTTACCAAGGATTTTGTTCTAACCAATTTGGATTCAGTTTTAAGTCGTTGGTATTGCATTGGATTTGATTCTCCAAATTAAGAAATTTATATTGGAGAAGGAATTCCAATTTTCTTATGTCTAGAGCTTTCTTTTTAGCCACAATATTGTAGCGTCTCCTCCATAGATCTTCGTAGGCATCCCATCTTTTTATAGGAGACAAATCTTTATTCAAGTTCTTAGTTAGAAAGGTTGTAGTCTTCAATGCCCTTAGAGTGTCCTTATCATGACGGAGAGAGACATTAAGTTTGAAATTTGAAGCCCTAGGTTTAGAGGCATTTCGACCAGACTCACCAATTGTCATAGAAGCTTCAATGGGAGAGTGGTCTAACATAGTGCAAGGGTATACTGTAACTCACTGCCCCTTGGAACCCTAATTGTGTCATTTCCCCTTTTCGATAGCCACCTTGATGAGCGTTTAGCCTTTATTTATTCCCGAAGGCTAAATAGGAGAAATAAGGGAGCAAGTATTAAATTAATTATTTATAAAGTTATTTCAATAAAGTGAAATTAAAAGTTGACTTTATATTTAATTAATTTAATAAAGTGACTAAAATAAAATAATAAATCATAAAGTCACTTAAGTAATAAAATAATATTATGTTCTAGAAACTTCTTGGAAGTCTTGGAGAAATTTTTATAGGAAGTTGTTGGCTTAACATTGGGGCATGTTTGATTTAGAATTTTTTTCTCATTACCAATTTGGTAAGAAAGTTGAATGCTTTGCTCGCTCGAGGGTTTGAAGACTCTAGAGTTCCAGGTTTGGTTGTGAAAAATCAACCCTAGCTGGAGTTGTTGAGAAATCCATCCAGGGTTTCTACTTTGTGTTTCATTGAAGAATTTGACAGGTGCAATAGCTGATGTATTATTGCCCTTCTGACCTGAATTTTGAATTGATGTGATAGCTGGCTTATTATTGCATCACCATCATTTGCAGCAGCTGAGGTATTGTTGCAAATATTTCTAAGGGTTTGACTGTTGCAGCAGCTGATTTATTGTTGCAAACAAATTTCATTCGTGGAGAAAGTTTGAATCGATTATTGCCCAAAATTTAATGGCCTTTGGCCAAATTTTGGTGTAGCTGGAGATTTAGTATTTGGAGGACCATATTAGTCAACTTCATAAAACAATTTTCTACAGGTTATTGGAATTCGATTTTGGAAGCATTGAAGAAATCAATTTATTTTGAGAGAATTCAAATTTTTGGAGTGAAAGATTGGGACAATTTCATGAGGATATTAGTGCTTCCCTTTTATGACAGTTTTCTTCCTTTTTACAGTTATTGAGGGAGGTCGAGCTGCTCATGCTATTCTCAGATTTTTGCTCATATATCATCATTGAAGGGTCGATTCTTTGTGGGCATTGGATCGCCCCATTTGGAAAGCTTTGGCAATACTGTTAGGATATACTTGGAGGAGTTTCCAAGCTGTTATAATTTATTATTGAAGAATTTCCATGGCTGCCATCTGAAGGTTGGAACTCAGATTTTCATTCATTGTGTCTTCATTTTGCATCAATTCTACACTTGGGCTGGAGCACTCAATTCCTATAGGCTAGGCGATGATGTTAGGAGATACGTGAAGAGTTTTGAAGCTGTTATTATTTTATCTTGAGGTCTGCACATCTAGAGTAGGGGTGGCTGCATCAAAGGGGTTCGATTCATCATTGTGAGGAGTCCATAATTGCTGATCAGGAATTTGGAAGGCTGCCAATCATCTGCAGTTCGTAGCAGCAACTTATCCCAGGTTCCTTTCATCATATTTTCTTGTCTATGTTTTGTAATATCTGAGTACAAGTCTGGAAACTATTTGGAGCCTATAAGGCAATTGTATGAGCGTATTTGTAATGAAAAATCAGTCAGTCTTGAGTAATGTAATCTGATTGTAATCAGTCTATTTACATCAGCATATCAGATTTGAATAAAGAAGGTTGAAGTGCAAGGTTGCATGACACTTGTTTGCTAAAAATGTCTACTTGTTAAAAGCCATCATTTGCGTAGATAGTTGCATGAGAAGTTTATGACTAAATGTCTAATTACTGTAGTTGTATTAATGCATGAGTTTACAAGTCATTATATGCATTATATCATCTTCATTCGAAGTAAAAATTCAAAAAGAAACAACATACAGCAGTTCAAGAGGTTGCAAGTAAAGTGTTTGACGAAATGTCCAAGTTCTGAAAGTTGGAAATTTACATCAGTATTGCTAAGGACACTGTCATGTCCCCTTTTTGATAGCCACCTTGATGAGCATTTAGCCTTTATTTATTTTCAAAGGCTAAACAAGGGAAATAAGGGAGTAAGTATTAAATTAATTATTTATAAAGTTATTTCAATAATAAATAAAGTGAAATTAAAAGATAACATTATATTTAATTAATTTAATAAAGTGACTAAAGTAAAATAATAAATCATAAAGTCACTTAAATAATTAAATAATATTATATTCTAGAAGCTTCTTGGAAGTCTTGGAGAAATCTTTATAAAGAATTGTTGGCTTAGCATTGGGGCATACTTGATTTGGAATTTTTTTCTCATTACCAATTTGGTAAGAAAGCTGAATGCTTTGCTTGCTCAAGGGTTTGAAGACTCTAGAGTGCCAGGTTCGGTTGTGAAAGATCAACCCTAGCTAGAGTTGTTGAGAAATCCATCCAGGGTTTCTACAAGCGCTTCATTGAAGATTTTTGACAGGTGCAATAGCTGATGTATTATTGCCCTAGCTAAGTTGATGTGGTAACTGGTTTATTATCTCATCATCACCATTGCAACAACTGGTTTACTGTTGCAATCGATTTCTGAGAGCTGGATACTTGTGGTAGTTGTTGTATTGCTGCAAGGAAGAATTCATTGTTGGAGGTTTGATCATTGCCAAAATTTAATGGCATTTGGCCAAATTTTGGAGGCGCTGAGTATTTCGATTTTGGAGAAATAATTGCAGATTCTGAAAATATTTACAGTCCTAGAGTAGTTTGTAGAAACCCTTGGTTTCTAATTAATCATGCTTTTTATTGTTTTTCCTCAAGTTTTGGGTTTTTGGACGTTTTTGCATAAAAATGAAGAATGGCGATTTTGCAAATAAATGATGTAAATTCTAAATAAAATCATATAGCTCCGGAAATAACCAAATCAATTGCAATTACTGAGACTTGTTCATTAAAGAATCTTCTGAAGACGATTACAATATAACCCAGTTACATGCAAATGAAATAAGTAATGATTTCTAATGAAAACTCGATAGCAGCTTGCCGGTAATTAATCAAATGGTAATGGCCATGATATATGTCCTTCTCCTCCTGTTCGGTGATTCGTACATCTCAGCCTTACTCCAAATTTCAAGGTGATGAAGATTGCTTGCTTGGGAGATGGGCGTTTTGTCTAGAACAGAGAAGACACCTCCTTGCTGATGGTACGGCCAGGTACACAGCAGTACGGCCTAAGATTGATCAGCAATCAATGAATGCAATACAAATACGTCTCTCTCTGAAGGTCTTCAGATGGTGAAGAGATAGGCGCCCCAGTTGATATACCCTCTGGATGGATTTATAAATCAGACCTCCTAAATAAGTACGGCTCTCCTTGAACAGTACGGCCCGCTGTGAATAGTACGGCTGTAGCAGCAATGAATGAATTTGTACGGCTTCCTTCTTAAGCCTCCAGAACATCAAAAATATAGGCGCCTGGAGTTGCAATAGCTTCCCAAATGAACAGAATGTCTGAAACCCTGAATGTTTATTTCCTATGAAGTTCAATGATCTCTTATGGATGAAGAAACCTCTGTGCTGGCAATAAATCAGATGTTATTTCACATCCTCTGAATCGCTCCCACTGGAGATGGCTCGTTCTCCAATGTATCGGTGATCAAACCCTATAGCTTCCGCTCAATGGCAAAGACTGATCAATTTTCAATCACAAATGTCATAATGGCTCAAATCCCAATGCAAAACCCCTTTATCATTGAAAAGTGCGATTTCCTTAAAGATAGGGATTTTTAAAAATATTCAACTTTTTAATCTTTTAATATTTCCAAAGTCACAGCCAAATATTTTAATATAAATTTAAATGTCAATTTTGGCCCCTTCTGATGATGGCGCACCCCCTTCAAGCAGAATCACTTAAGTTATAATTTAATATTATAACTTTATATTATAATCCTTAATTAATTAATATTTAATTAATGCAATTAAATATTAATATTTCCCTCGTTACTCATCCGATGACTGATCCGTCTGAAGCTGACGAACACTGAAGTGATTCTCAATGCCGCTAAAACCATATCGGCTAAAAATAGCAGGGTCCCACGATCACGAACCTAAAAATAGCAATCTCGCTTAAGAAACGCCCATCGAGCTCCTAACGAAGCCAATTGATCAAAACTGCCAATCTGAAGCTGAGCCAAACTCCAAAATGACCCTCTATCCAACCTATCAGCCTACGAGGGTCGCATAATAGGCTAACTCTTACGAACTCTGATGCTCGCCAAAAAATGGGGACATGACAGTCCGCCCTCCCTGAAATTGCTTGACCCCAAGCAATCTCCACTGCAAAGAAAACTCCAATCCTCGGGAGGCCCAAAAGAAAAACTGTGAAATGTCCCACACATCTCGAACTGTCCCCTGTAGCATCAACAAAAACTCAACTGCGCAAGCTATCCCCGGATCCCAAACCCAGAGTGAAAGTCTGTCGTGACTGTCATCCTCAGACTGCCACTGCGCTCTATTGCCTCCAACTTCACCGTGCTGAGAATAGTGAAGTAACCCAGTGGGACCCATCCAATACTCAGTACCCGAACTGTCACCACCTGGATCCCAATACAATCTGAATTCACATCCATCTGTCATGTGGAGAAAGTAACTTCTAGAAGCATCTGCTACACTAAATCTCTCCCTGTCCTCTGCTAAACCCTCATGGATGTGATAACTGACCCAGCCATCATGCCAACTAATACCATAGTCGCCCTGTAACCATGTACCCGTATGAAAAATCTGCGACATAGAAGTAGCAAGCCCTATCGAATACATATCAGCATGATGGATAACTGACCGCTGTCCCTGCAAGTAATACCCCGCAAACTGCTGAGTCGAGTACCTACATCCACTAATCCCATCTTGTGAAGCTGGTAACTCTGTACACAATAATGAATTACGCCCCTCGACTGCATCAAGAGAATCACCCTGTGCACAAGAATGGTGCATCGAATACAAATCATGTACAAGTGGATCAAAGGAAAAACTATAAGCACTCCTCACCGTGTACACCCCATTAAACTCCTCTATGAGTCTTGTTTGGAATTGCGATGCACTGGAACAATCCCAAACACTACGATCATCACCCAACCTAGAACTAGTATCAAGAGTACGATCAGCTTCCAACTCGAAGAGTGGGTTATCATAGATTAAACCACCATCAAATTCAAATAATGGATTATTCACAAACTGCACAATCACTCCATACTGATCTGAATCATCCATCTCTGAATCGCTGGAATAATAGATTGAATTGTACTCCTGACTTGGCTCAACCAGCTGCCGATCATAGTCAACTGCATTGGATGAAATGATTGATTTGCTTCCATGAGAGGGAAACAAATCAACATAAGTACCAATCTCCCAACTGGATGAGTCTCCGAATATCTTCTGTGGAGATGGACAAGTGTCGAGGGTTGTCACACAACTCTCTCGTGAATCAACAACCATGTCACAGAAACTATCAATGATCCGCCGTGCATCATCTATCATGGGACTAATCTCAAGAGAACCTGGTGCAACACGTAGCCCACTGCAACTCTCATCTAGTGCACTCATCCCATCTGTATCCACTGCTCCTGTAACCGTGATGGATGTAACCACATCCTCAACATATCCCTCATTGCCATGAACCATGGGTGTATACTCCTCACCAACCGCTGCCATGGAAGACTGAACTATATCCAAAGGTGGTGAAGATTGTGCTAAACTCAACGCCACGGTAAGCTTCTCAATCTGTAACTGTGACTCTCGAAGAGCCAACTGGGTGCTATGCAATGAGTCCCTAGTCACCTCAAGCTCATGAGTGAGCTCATCGATCCGCTCCTCCTTTCCCTTCAATGCATCATAACAAATGCAATCCCACTCGAGAAGGAAATCCCTGTCCGCAAGTAGTTTTAGGTAGTTTTGTTTCATCGTTCCAATTGCTTCTCGGAGTGCATGTATCACCGCAAGGGAAAAACCACTATCATTGTGCTCATCTGTCAAAGGAGGACTCCAACCATAGGTAGACAACATCTGACGAGCAACGTCAAAATGCTCAAGAGCGGTGGCAACCATATTGTCATTCACTTGTAGTTGCCCAACCAAATGATGAGGATTCTGAAGCTTACGACCCCCATACAAGTTTTCCGGTTCACAATAAGCACTATGATAGGACGCTGATTCGTCATCACTCACCTCATGATAAGCAGCATCATGTGTGCTTTCACCCATGCACACCTCAACATCTAAGATACTGCTGCTCTGTACCTCGAAGGATGGCTCAACTGGTACGGTAGAAGTTGCTGGTATGACAGTATCTTCACACGCTTCTACTCCAAAAGTAACTACATGCCCATCCAACGCATGATCCTGGGATTCCATATCAACATATGAATCCTCTAGCTGGTTTTCAAAGGTCTGATCCGGAAAATCAGACTCACCATGATATAAATTCTCAACCCCAATTGCATCTGTAGTACCCAACTCTTGAGTCTCTTCACGTGACAACTCAATAGGGTTACTTTGCATCCGTGAAACAGCTGCTGGCTCATGCTTACGCGATGTTTCATCATCGCTGTCATAAAAATCAGAAGTAGCCTCCTTATTAGATACTTCTTGAATCACCTCTTGCAAGGATGATATAGGTAAATCACTACCCAAAACTGTGCTAGCATTTTCTTGAA
Source organism: Sequoia sempervirens (assembly GCA_007258455.2). Classification (NCBI taxonomy): domain Eukaryota; kingdom Viridiplantae; phylum Streptophyta; class Pinopsida; order Cupressales; family Cupressaceae; genus Sequoia; species Sequoia sempervirens. Next base: position 10,020 of record VDFB02139436.1, on the reverse strand, counting down.
TCAAATCAGCACTCTTATCAAATTCATCACATAAATTTCTGCATTCTTTATAGGAGTCTGAAGATACCAAATCATTTTGACGAAGAGTTGTATCATCCTTATGTGTAGATTCGCTATCCCTTCCAGGTGTAAACAACTCACGAGCTATAGTGAGATATTCCTTCCTTGCCAACTCTGTCTTATGACAAAGACTCGGGTGCAAATCCATGAAACTCAAGAAAGGAAGTTCCTTTTTAATTTTCTGCGGTAGAATGCTATACTCCTAGAACATGCTATTCACTTCTCTTTCTGTGTTTTGTGGTGTTCTGTCAATAGTAATCCTTCCACTGATCTCAGGTGGTACTAACTGCCACTCGTCGTTCGCTGTCCCAAATGTATCAGCGAACAAACCCTCATGCATCTCACCTGCTATAGCCTCATCGGGCTCCTGTCTCGTGAAAGTGGGCCTAGTAGGCCTATCCGCCGTCCGTGACACTGTCCTAGGAGCTCTCCGTGAACCTGCCACACTCCTGTCATCGTCACGATGTGGTGACGATCTCCTCGGAGTAATTTTAATCTCTCGGGTAGCGTATCCGCCAACCGTGAATACACCATTTGACCGGGCTGCTGACCTACTAAGAAGATCTCTAAGTGCATGCAAAACCTCTGCATCATCCTGATCTCGGTTACTATGAAGAATCTCTGTTCTCAGATTAACTGTTCTATCAGACCTGTCATTCCTGTCAGCCATGTTTTCCGGCTGCCTGCTCAAACTCTGTTGCCTGTCAATCAGAGCACGTCTGCATGTATAATACCTGTATGTATCAAATTCCTCTGGCTGCATGTGATGGCTAAACCCTCAGGATGGCAGGATTTAGCTCTGATACCACTATAGGAACCCCTTGTTTCCCCTGTTACTGAGTCTGATGTCTTTCTGATGATTTTTCTAAAGTTTTGGTTTTTGGACTGTTTTTGTGGTTTTTTGTGCAACAATTGAAATTGCGATTTTTGCCAAGATTGAATAATAAATTCAAATGAAATAATGTATCTCTGTAAACGAAAGATTCTATTGCTAATATGGTAGCCCAGCAATTTATTGATTTTTTGAAACAAGTACAATAATGATCCAGAGACATGCAAAGTAAAAAGCAACGTTTATTTGAAAACCTGATTTTGAAATAGCAATAAATAATCAGCCTGAGAAGGTACGGCTGCAATGAATATTGATTCCTCCTCCAGTCGGATGATCTCAAATGCTTCCAGCAACCCCAGAGCTCCCAGAGGATGAAGATTGCAAATCAAGAGATAGGCGTTTCTTTTTATGTGGAGAAGTACGGCTCAAGGCAGTAGTACGGCCTGCTGTACTGACTGGTACGGCTGCAGCATGCAATAGATAACTTTGTACGGCTCTTTTCCTAGCCTCCAGAATAACAAAGAATAGGCGCCTTGATGAATGGAATCTAACTGCAAGTGAATGAGATGTTTGCTCTGAAAACCCAAGTATGGCTCTCCTTGAACAGTACGGCCAGGTACAGAAAAGTATGGCCTTTTTAAAACAGCAGCAATAAATATGAAGTACGTCCTTCTGTCTTCACTACCTAATCTCTGAGATATGGTGCGCCTATGTGAATGAATGTATTCTGAATGAATGAATATGCTGAAGCTCTGTAAAATAAATAATCTCTGAAACTCTGTGATTCCTCCTGAATGAAGAAACCTCTGTGCTGGCAATAAATCAGATGTTGTTTCACATCCTCTAAATCGCTCTCACTGGAGATGGCTCTTTCTCCAATGCGTTCGAGACTGAAACCCTAAAGCTTCCGTTCTCTAGCAAGACTGATCAATTTTTTAATTCACAAATGTCGTAATGGCTCAAATCCCAATGCAAAACCCCTTTATCATTGAAAAGTGCGATTTCCTTAAAGATAGGGATTATTAAAAATATTCATCTTTTAATCTTTTAATATTTCCAAAGTCACAGCTGAATATTTTAATATAATTTTAAATGTCAATTTTGGCCCCTTCTGATGATGGCGCACCCTTCAAGAAGAATCACTTAAGTTATAATTTAATATTATAACTTTATATTATAATCATTAAATAATTAATATTTAATTAATGCAATTAAATATTAATATTTCTCTCGCTACTCCATCCAATGACTGATCCAATTTAAAATGATCAATCCTCAAGTGATTCGACGTCGCTAAATCCATATCATAAAATGAAGGGTCCCACGCCGATCAAGCAGGAACTAAAAATAGCAACTTCTCATAAGAAAACGCCCCATCGAGCCCGAATCTAAAGCCAATTGATCAAAACTCAATGGAGCCGAGCCAAGCTCCCAAACGCACTTCTCTTCAATCCACTTCTTATCAGCCTCTACGAGGGTCTCCCCGGAGAAGCGGGAATCTTACTTAACTCGGACATGCCTCGCCAAAAATGTAACATGACAGCAATTATCCAGTTTAAAATGGAAAAAAAAAAAAAAAAGAGTAACTAACAACTAATTTTAAATTTATAAAATAAAGAAAATTTTGATTTTGTTATTTGTGTCAAATATAGTGCTGTGAGAAATTACAAATAAACATAATACATGAAAAATTCAATTATAAAGAAAAAAAACTCGCATTTTTTAAAACAAATATTTTACTTTTTACCGACGGGTAAGTTGATTTTTTTACCTGGCTCCTGACTCGACACCTAGACTTGGCAAAGACTCAACAAATTGAAAAACCATGAAATATAGATATTTTTCAGAGTTCAAAACTTGTTTCATGCACCCTTTAATAAATAAACTTTAAAGACACAGTAAACTAATCAAATAGAAGCTACTTTGACCATATACACATGTATACATCGATCACATGAGTACAAAAATGAATTTTAATTTTTAGCTGAAGGAAACAACATTGCTAGATATATAAATTTCAAATTATAAATAGTTTCAAATGTATATAAATGTCATGTCTTATGAAATCCATGACATCAAAACAAATATCAAAATTAAAAATATAAGTCTACGGCTCCGAAGAGCCTACATCACTCATCCCAACATCACAGCAAGTCTTAGTGAGTAGCGTGTAACTATATATTCAAGTGAGGGATTTATTATTAAGACTGTATGTTTTGTTTTCAAGCTCATTAACAAAATATTTTCAAGCTCATTAACAATTAATCAAAAAGATAAGTGGTTATGCTCCGATTTGACCTTAGCTAGGATACTAATAGATGGGATTGTTCTATGACTTGTTTGTGTAGGGCATGATTGATACATTTTTGTACTATGTAAATGGCATTTCTTGCCAACTATGACTTAACTCATAGTCAATAGTACAATGACTGTAGCATGCCAACTTTTCCTGTGGCAATTCTTGAATACTAAACAAGTTGTCCAATATATGAAACAAGATAATCCTTGATTGTGGCTTTGACTATGAAGATGTAGATATTTGCAATAGGGGATATGTATTTTGTAGATTTTATGATCATGATTCATCATTGGTCTATTACTTGGTTAGACCTATAGTTTGATGGGACTAACACTTTACATTTTTAATTAGCCTTTTTTAACTTTGTTTCTCCAACCATGGCCATGTCTACCCTACAGGACTCACCGGATTTGGCGAGTCTCTAGGACTCATTGGGTATCCGGGTCCTGAGTACCTGAGACCTGTTTTGACTCACTCGCCTGGGGACTCACCGAGTCTTTGCAAGTCCAAGCAAGTCTTGTAATTATGGTAAATACTACAATACACAACTTGCAACAACTACTAAACACTATTCAATTCACAAGATAACAATATCACAAAGAAAAACAAGTGGGCTTGAACAGCAATTTCAGCAGCAAGTAGGTACAAAAGTTACTATTAGCTGAAAACATAAGTGCCTAATGCAATTCTTTACAAGATTTTTTCCATATGTTTATACAAAATAAATAAAAATTACGCTTAAGCTCCTATTCTAACAATAGTTTGCTTGCAATCAAAGCAAGCTAAATATACAAATGTCTCCAAATACAAAATCTAAAACATGAAATCCTTAAATAGATTTCTAACAAAAATAAAAAATTCCACATATAGGCCCTCTAGAAGGTCATCGAAAAATAGTCACTCCAATAATAGCTGCAATCAAAACAAAAAGACATAGCTAAAAAGAGCTATTCTAAAACTTTGACAGATGGACTTGGCACAATAGTAGGAGCATTTTGAGTTCTCTGAAACCTATAAAGGAATTCTTGCACATGAGACTCGTATGGCAATGGCATGGAATCCATACAAAGGACCTAAACCTCCAAAGTATAGTTTCTCTAAGTCATTACTGTATCAACCTCAGACAAGCCCTTCTCTCTTGCTTGAACATGCGTAGTGATGAAAGATGGCTTCTCCATATTTTCTACATTTGCTCCTCCAAGTGCATCTCTCACCAATCTCTAAAACTCAGCTCCCACCTCATCATGCTCAATCTCTATACCATGCTCATCGACAAAAGCACAAGAAATGGAAGTTACAAAGGTGGCATAGAGCTGCTCAAACTTTACAAGTCTAGTCTTTTAACCTTTCAATGCGGTAACAATGTCCTCAAGAAGCTGAAAAGAAAATTTGTCCTCTTTTGAGCATCTAAAAATAGTCTTCCTTTGCACTCTTCACCACACCCATTTCTATCAATTTCAAAAAATCAAGGGTTTTGGTTAGTTTGAGCTTTTCCGTGAAATGCTTGTGGATTGATACCCTATCCATCATGGCATGCTTGTGGGTTGATACCCTATCCATCAAGGCATGTTTCAGTTCATAATACCATCGCTCACCTCCTTCACTTTGACTGACAAAGAATCTAAACCATCAATTAACTTTGACCCTTGTGGACAAATTCTATCAATTCATTTTTCTATATTCTTCCCATTTGATGCTGTTGATCCATGTCTAATGACACTAATCCTGGAGAAAGAACTTTAATCTTTGAATCTGAATAACCTTTAGGAACTTCCTCAAGTGTGAGTGTATATTGACCAAATGCTTTATAGTCATACAACTATATTCTCTTCTTCTTACCTCATCCTTCCCAAACAAAATTCATGCAACCCAGTATGAATTATGTTTGCTACACCAGAACTGGAGGAATGGGAAGGAAACAATAAATAATTCAACTAAATCATAAATATTTTTAACAATTATTCAAGGCAATTGTTCACTCTAAATGGTTTTCTTGAATTTTTATAAGAAGAAATAACCTGTTAAACATGCCAGAAACCTTTGCTGTAAAGATATCACGAGCAGCTGCAAAAAATCCACATTCAGTACTCTTTGCAACTTTCTCCACATAGTCAACAACCTATAGCCACAGAAAATTACGAGATTCATATCAGCATCATAGAAACTTATTAAAACCCACAGAATACATCGCTAACATCATTAATAACTAACTTTAGATTTAGGCTAATATTACAGGCTACAACAATTATAACTTCGATACACAAAAGGGTAGACTATGATAATACTCACTTTCTTTTGCTCTTCCTTAACTCCTGGGTATAATGCTTTGAAGATGCGGCGATATGGAACATCTCCGAATGTATGAAAAGCAGTTTGAAGCATAGCAATCACAACTTTGATCACCTATTAAAACAAGGAGTCTGGAATAAATGCCTAAATGGCAACCTCATTCTCAGTTTAAAAATATCATGTAAAACTTAAGTTTATCTTTTCCCAAGAATATTTGATTTAAAATAAATGGAGGTTTTAGATAGATATTATACAATATAAAATGCAGGCATAGCCCACTTCTAGAAGAACAATAATACTGTTATGTAAAAGCAGACACCACATCTTTCAAACTTTTATTGCCTTAGAAAATAGTATCGATTAGCATTCTTCTGCAAACAGCAAAACATTACACAATACAGCAATAGTATTTGATACTGAAATCTTGCCATCAAAATACAAATTAAAAATATATATTACTGTTTAAAAAAAAAGATAACTATTAAAAATATCCCAAGCAATCATTGTCATTTCCTGATTAAGTTCATTGCGATGGAATGAGTCCCTCCCATGCAACTTACTGAAGCAGCACTGTAATACCCCATTGTTCCCGACAGGATTTGGACGAACTTCGCAAAGCTTTATGTGTGTGTGTGTGTGTGTGTGTGTCTGATGGACTGAAATTTTTGTTATTTTCTTTTGCAAACTGATAAATGCCGATGACTAAAAAATTTAAACATTAAACCTATGTAGGTGACATGAATATAGATTTGGCTTATAAAGAGTAAGATAATAGAATTTTCCTAGTTAAATTATGGTTTTTTCCAACTTGGACTCTGTATATTGACAATGGTATCCAAATCATGTCACATGGATAGTTGGCAAGGCTAACGAAAAAGTGATGTCTGTAGGAAGTTGGGCATCGGTGCCAAAAAATTCATATAGATTTAATATATCATGAAGTGATTTAGATTCTCAGTAATCTTATAAGGCCCCAGCCATGTGTGCCTTGTTCTATTCATTTTCTTTTGGCTTTGGATACTTCACTGTACTTTTCGATGATGTTATTTTTGTATTGCCATTGAGGTGTATCGATCGTGTGTTTGGATTCACTATGTGGGTATGTATTTTCTTGCCTCATTTTTGTAATCTCCCTTTCTTCAACCTAGGTGTTCGGAGTGGACCCTTTAGCCTATTTCATTCCTGTAGGCTAGATCAATATTTTTGGAGAGAGAATAATTTAATTAATTAAATAAGGTTGCCTCAATTGGTGTAGTGCTCCCTTTTTGGGATTACCCTGGATTTTTCCCTAGAATCACAAATTCAATTGAAACAAGAGGTGTAATATAGTTAGACTTTAAGTTTTACCAATAAAAATGTCCTTAGCTAAGACCCTGGAATAGGTCCTACAATCATGTTAGATAACATATAATTCTACCAATGATTCAACAAGAGTTAGAGTACATATAATGCATATATATTATCAATTATTTCAATCCATTTGGATAAATCATTTAAGAAATCAAGAACCAATAGTGCTATTTCCATAGTCCACCATGATGGGGTTGGAGAGGAGGCATGTTAGGGGGCCCTAACTTCACCACATCTAAGCACAAAAGCACGGAGTAACCATACTCGACCCCTTGGCCCCAAGGGGAAGGAACTCTAGTCCATCCCACATGAGGCGGGCTACTTAGAAGGGGACGACGCACTTGCATCCCTAATCATTACTCCTCAATAAGACTCCCTAACTTCACCATGCTTAAGCCCAAGAGCGCGGAGTATCCACACTCGACCACTTGTGTAATGTAACAATTTTAAGCTAAGTAATAATTTTCAATTTTGAGCATCATTTGAAACCCTTGGTCATTGGAGAAGTTTTCCAAGGTAGCTGATTTGATCCTAAGAGTGATTTTGGCCAAGAGATTTATATTTTGATGAGTTGCATTTGAAGATTTAAAGAAAATTATCCTTAATGGAAAATAAAATATAATGTTGATTATATTTTATTATTATTTTATGATCCACTTGCTAAGTCAAAGCAATCTTACAAGAGATAAAGGAAGGGAGCTTTGAAACAAATAAAATATTATTATCCTCCTTAGTTGGTCAGCCCAATTGAAGGTTTTGATAAGACCAAATCCGATCTTCCTTTATGGCGGTGTAGACAAGGGCGATTTAAGGAGGGGTCAAATATTTTAATATTTGAAATCAAATCTGATTTCCTTCAAAATTTGATCCTTCCCTAAGTCAGTTTGGTCAAAGGCGGTTTCGAAGACTTAATGAAGAAGGCATCAAATATTTTAGTAAGATAAAATCAGATCCTCTGGATAAGGGCGGCTTAGATGCCTTAGTGAAGAAGGCATTGAATATTTTAATAAGATAAAATCAGATCCTTTCGATAAGTGTAGAAACCCCTTGTTTTCCCGTTTCCTGAATCTGATTGTTTTTGTTTGTTTTCTGAAGTTTTTGAGTTTTTTTTTTGTGTTTTTGCAAGAATATTGAAAGATGGCGATTTTGCAAATAAATAGATAATAAATTCAAATAAATTCTTTCTACTCTGAAAAGGATAGATTCTATTGCGAAAATAGATGCCAGACTAATATTAAATCTTCTGGAAGAGTTACAATGAAGATTCGATTACATGCAAGCAAAAAGGCAAAGATCTTTCAATAGAAAAACCTGGAAATCGCAGCAATGATTGATCTTCTGAGTTGGTGCGGCTGAGATGAAAACCTCCACTCTCCCCTTCAGTAATGTTTGCCACTGATGCCAAATGGGATAGGCGCCTCCAAAGATGAGGTCAGGCTGATAAAGTAGAAGGCGATTTGCTTAATAAAGAGAAGTATGGATTTCTGAAAAGTACGGCCTGCTGTAATAAATGGTACGGCTGATAGCAGCAATAAATGTAAACTGTACGGCCTCCTCAAGACTCTCCAGATCTTCTTGTAATATGCGCCTCAATGGATAATTTCCTCTGTGAATGATTTATTAGCTAAACCCCTGAAGTTTGAAACCTCTGTGAAGCTCTGTAATTTCTTCTGGATGAAGAAATTCCTCTGCTGGCAATAAATCAGGTAATATCTCACACCCTCTGAACTGCTTTCAATGGAGATGGCTCGTTCCCCAATGAGTTCGAGACTGAAACCCTAAAGCTTCCGTTCTCTGACGAAGACTTGATCAATTTTCAATAACTCAATATGCATAATGGCTCGATTCCCAAGGCAAATGGCTTATACACTTGAAAAGTGTGATTTCCACAATAATAGGGAATCATTAAAATTCGAACTTTTTATTCTTTTAATATTTCCATAGTCTTCAGCATAATTTTCTATTATAAAATATAATTGCCAATTGGCCCCTTCTGATGATGGCGACCCCCTTAACAGAAATCACTTAAGTTATAATAAAATATTATAACTTTATATTATAACGCCAAATAATTAATATTTAATTAATTCAATTAAATATTAATATCTCCTTCAATATTAACCCGATGCTCGAGCCATCTGAAGCTGTCGACTGAAGAAGTGATTCTGAACATAATTCATCCATGTTGCTAATAATAGCAGGGGTCCCACGCTGACTGCCAATAACTGCTAAAAATAGCAACTTCTGCAAGAAGTGTCCGAATGAGCCCGAACGAAAGCCAACTGATCAAGGACTGCCAACTGAAGCTGAGCCAGGCCCCAACATGACCCTTCTCTATCCACTCCACGCCTCACGCAGGGTCAGATGATAGGCTAATCCTCAGGTCTCGGTGGAGATGTCAGCCAACTAGAAGGACATGACAATATGGGCTGCTTCTAGATGCCTTAGTGATGAAGTCATTGAATATTTTAATCAAAAAAAATCAGATTCTCCTTCTATGGCGGTTTGGACTAGGAGCCTTATTTAAGAAGGCATTGAGGGCTGTGAGAGGATTATGTTGCATTGATGTAAAGAGCCTAGCCTAAGCTGACTTAAAAACTCTACTTTGCTTCTCTTGAACTTTTGTCAAACATGTCAAATGTAACTTTAAGCTTGCTGGTTTGATGTTACAGTCTGATTTTTTTCAACTTGTAATGATGTCAAGTGGTCAAGATGCTTGAGATTTAACACTATAATGATGTATGCAAGGACTAAATGCAAGTACAGATTGTTCTTAACCTTCTTAGAATGCAACACATGAGCTTTTAATGAAATAAGCACTTTCAGCTAGGAGACATTTTATCAAACAATTGTCAAGCATCCAAACTGTGATTTAAAAGGAACATTACAACCATATATGACTCCTCAAAGATGATATCCTTAGTGAAATGCAATCTCCTATTACAAAACTAACATAAGATGCCAAGACTCTTGGCCTTACACCCAAAATATTATTTTTTTATAAGATCTGATACACAATGTGCACCTACAGCAACTATCATAATGCATCTTATATGATCATTAAATGTATGCAAATTACAAAGGAACCTGATGTATAATAGCGCTGGAAGTTGTAGATGAAGGAGCCATGAATATTCAATGTGTTGTGAGTCTTTCAAGCCCTAGTCGAACTTCCCCTTCAGCCGTCCCT
>VDFB02139435.1:0-26679 GCA_007258455.2 Sequoia sempervirens | reverse complement strand
CATCTGCGACAAGGAATTGATTTCAAAGTCTTCCATAGCTCGCCCAGGATTCTGAGGTGAAGATTTTTGATGGGCACCAGATTGATGAATTTCCTAAGGAAAATTTTAAAAAAATTCTAAGGCAAAGAAAGAAATGTTTGTGAAAATAAAATGCCTTGGCTGATGAATTCGAAGTTGATTGCTTAAGTGAATTTGCTCAAATTCTTCGTGAGGATAGTCTTCCTGAGCCAGAAATGAATAAAATCAAAGTTGTCAACACCTCAGCTGGTGAAATAAATTTCTTGAAGATGCAGTTGAAGTTAACACTTTCAAAAGATGATTTTAAGCATGCATCTCTTAAATACGCCCTTGAGGAGGATGAAATCTGTCTAAGGCATTGAAATATGATGCACAGGAGTCATATGCCCCAACCTACAGATGTTGAAAAATCATGAAGAAAGCAAAGTTGGCTAGAGAAAAACGATGAACCCTATCAGATCCAGAGATCACTCAGACCTTGGAAGTTAAAGCATGAAAATCAGGTAAGTAAGGTGAGATTATATTATGAAGTATTCTGATGCTCTTCTCCTTGTTTGTTTTGCAGGGTGATCACTGAGGCCAAGGCATGATGACTTGGGGAGATGAAGCGAATACTTGGAAGAAATGGCTAAGTGTTGAGACCTATTATGTGCCCAACTCAAGTGGCAAAGAAGAAATGTTTTCAAAGCTTAGGATGGAGGGAAAGATGGAAACCCAAGCATTAATGGTCACCATCGAGTACTTCAAAGTTGAAGAACAACATCAAGGAGGAAAATCATCGTTGAGCAAGAGAAAGACGTTGCAGGCTTGAAGTTAGACTGAGAACATGCCCGCTATATCCATTTAAGGAGTTGAAGCAATGGCAACCAGACTTATCCAGTTTGCAGTCGAGTAGAGGAACAAGAACAATGCGAATGTGTCTATGGACGGGAATCTTCTAGAGGATGGTGGACATTAATTGCTCATTTATTACCCCACTCTCCATTTTCTGGTAGTTTTTAGGGAAGAATCTTGATTAGGGCTTATGTGGCTCGATCTGAGCCCTTCATTGTAATTGAATCTGAGCCGTCCACTGGATTTGGCCAACTATAAAAGGGGCATCCCACCTCATTTGTATCTAGTTAGAATAGCAGAGAAAGAATAGAGAGAGATTGATAGAATAGAAGGTAGCATAGTTTGATAGTTTAGCTTAGACTGAAAAGGAAGGAAAGTCTTCCCTTTGAATACTTTGTAAGAAGTTGTTGTGAATACTTTCATAATAAAAAGAGTTTTCATTGATGGTGATCTCTTCTTTGTTATGAGTAGCTAGCGAGGCTTCTTCGTCCTTCCAATTCACGTAGAATCTTGAAGTAGCTTAAAGTAAAGTAGATTTCATTTCATGCAAGTACTTAGTAATTGTGGAATGTGGTGCTCGATTTGAACAAAACTTCGCTTATCCATACCACTAGCGAGCTCGCTGAAGGTGGGTTCGCCTTGTGTGGTCAACTGGAACATCGTGAAACTTAACTTCGATTATGGTTTATATGTTGGCATGCATCGTTGTGATGGTGTCTTCATGTTAGATCATGATTTGAATACCTTTGATTACTCCTATGAAGATTGCACCGGTTTTGTAGAAGTTGTCTAAAGCGAGGCAAAGCAAAGCTCAGTTGAAGTCTGCGAGAATCGATCGCCATGTCCCACGCCTTAGAGTAGATTAGAACCTTCTTATCCCTACACCATTTTAAATTCAGTTCATTTCTGGTTAGTATTAGGAAACTTGCACTTACCTGCCGAATCATTCGAACCACGTGAAACCCTTTAATCTGTTGTTTGTTGTCAGCTGTTGAACAATTGCGTAAGTCCCCTTGAAATACCAGCAAAACACATCGAGCCAAGTGAGGGAATTCTATTGCACTGAAGGAACCTTGGAGTTGAACGCACGAACTCTCTCGCAATCTTAGTGTGCTAGATACTTTGATCAAGAGAGAATAGGGTAGCCGTTGGCAACTTTATTCTGTGTTGGTGTGGTCACGAAAATCATATCAACAGGTACCCTGGCCGGGTCACCTATGTTCAATCCTTTCAGGATTAGAGGAATTCTACATGGTCAGCACATCATGGTTTTGGTGGACAGTGGGTCTACACATAACTTCATTGATTCTGCTTTGGTAGTGAAGTAGAAATTAACAACACAAGGCTTTGAAGGGTTCAAAATCATGGTGGCTAGTGGACATAAGTTGACATGCAAAAGGAAGATTCCTCAATTGAGTATCACTCTCGGCAATTATACCCTCATAGATGATTTCTACGTGGTGGATTTGGGAGATAAACATGCTATATTGGGTATTCAATGGCTCTATTCATTGGGAGAGTATTCACAAAACTTCAAGAAGATGGCACTCAAGTTTTGGACAGCGAGTGGTCAGAGAGAGGTGTTTAGGGGAAAAGTAGATAAAGCATCCAAGGATGTATCGATAAAACACATGGAGAGCATTTTCCTTCATCAGGATGTATCCGAGACAGCAGTGGGTGATATGGATAGAGTAGATGGAATTCATGATGGTGATGCTGATGATATTGCTTTTGCTGCATTGGGTGGAGAGTCATCTTTTGATAATTTGGGGAGGAATGCACATGACTACTTAGGTATTCCTCAGGCACAGGCAGGAGACTTCCATCTCGATTGCATTATTAGGAGTGTTCATCAGTTTGGATCCACATATAGAGGGTATGACCATAACATTATTTACACAGCGGGGTGGGTTGAAGGAAAGGAGTTTGGGTTCACCAGGATTCGACATACCTGTTGTGACCTTTTCATACATCACCCCATTCAAAATGGGGACCCCTAATTTTTGCTCCATTCCTCGTTTTTTGGCTTTCGTTTTGTCTCTCTCTCTGTCTCTTCTGCTATCTGTCTTTCCAAGGATGTGCTCGTCTGTGAGCTTAAACATGAAATTTTGGCCAAGTCTATAGAATTAGGGTTTGTATTTCTCTGGTCAATCTGGGGTCTAATGAAGTGAATAAATTGAAAATTGGGACTAACGTTGATGTCAGTGTGCTTTCGGCAGGTTTCCACTGAAGTTTCATCAAAATCTGACAACTTACTATTTTTAGAAAGTGTGCAATTCAGGGCATTTTCTCAGCACTTTTGAAGTTTCGACAGTCACGCTGCATTTAAAACATGTCAAGCTGCTCGTCTGCAAATTTTGAGCCAGAACCAATAACTTGCTATTTTTAGCAGTTCAGCTTTCGAAGCAAATTTTAGGGTTTATATGTGAAGTTTTCTGATGCATGTCTGGAGATTCTTTCTTGGTTTTATGAAACCTACACGATGGTATAACATGCAAAACGAGGTGATGACTTGTTGTGACCTTTTTCGACACACGCTTCCCATTGCAAATGGGGACACCCTAATTTTGGGTAATATTTTCTTTCGGGTCGCTTTGTTGTTGTCTCTTTTCTACTGTCTGTCTTTTCGGGATGTTCCCACCGTTGAACCTTAACGTGAAATTTTGGCTAAGTCTAAATTAGGGTTTTGAACTTACTTGCCAATTTGAGGACGAATGAAGCGAATAAATTGAAAACGGGGCTTAACATTGTTGTCAGTATGCTTCCAGCAGGCTCTCAGCAAAATTTTATCAGATTCTGAGGTACTTACTATTTTTGGTAAGTGTGAAATTACAAGCAATCCTTTAGCATTTTTGAGATTCCGACAGTCACACTGCGTCCAGGGCACATCAGGCTACTCACAGGTTAAATTTGAACTAAAACAGACAACTTGCTATTTTTAGCAGTTCCACCTTCAGAGGCAATTTTCGAGGTCTAGATGTTACATTTTCTGATGCATGTCCGGAGATTCCTTCTGGGTTTTTCGAGATCTTCGCGGTGATATGACATGCAAAGCATGACGATGACTTTCAGCATTCGGCCTTCGGAGGCCAATATCAGGGTTTACATGTAGACATTTTCAGCACATGTCGGCATTTTCTTTCTGGGTTTTCCAAGAGCTTCGCGATGGTATAGCATGCAAATGGAGCTGACCACTAATAGAAACTTACTATTTTTAGCCAGTGCGTGCATGTTGGAGATTTTTCTGGGTTTTTCTGGGTTTTCTGAGATTTTTCGGGCAATATGACATGCAAGATCGTCCGGTAGCCGGTCGGTCACTTTTCCGGACGTTTTCTATCTTTAGCAGGTGTCACTGGGGCAGCCGCTCAGCACTTCAGAACTGCAAACTGACTAGCATGCAATTGAAACGAGGTCAAACGGAGCTCATCCGAGCAACATGCACAAAATTAGGGTTTCAAGCTTCAGAGCTAAAAATGAGGAATCAGAGGTCAAAATATTCAAAACTAAGGCATCCATCATGATCAGCATCCTTTCGAGAATCTGCTGGCAAAATTTGAAGGCAATCGGAGAACTTGCTATTTTTAGTAAAGTGTTCCAGACGCAGGCTATAAATAGAAAGTCAATCTCAGGCGCCGGCATACACAGGCAAATTCACCAACAACGGGCGCACTATCCAAATTTCAACTCAAACGGAGATAGGAGAGTTTCAGAAACGAGCACTTACTATAAATAGTAAGTCACTTCACAAGCAGCTATAAATAGCAGGTCAAAGTCAAGTCTCAGTATAAACAGGTTAAACATGTGATGAAGACCCTATGGTGCGAATTTCAAATCAAACGGAGCTGCAGAAGATGGAAAATCAAGCACTTACTATTTTTAGCAGGCTGGAGCAAGGGAATTAGGGTTTCCTAAAATCGAGGGCGAAACACGATAGCCAAGCAGATGCAGCGTCCAATCATGATCAATACCCTTCAGGCAATCGGCACGCAAAATTTGAAGACATTCTGAGCAATTGCTATTTTTAGTAAGTTGCTAAAAATAGCAGGTGCATGCAGATATCAGGGCCCGACAGCTCAACCACATCTCGAGATTCGAAACAAAGCAAAATCCAGCCTTTTTGGAGCTTGAAATTAGCTTGAAGTGCAAAGTTGAAAAACTTTCTAAAAATAGCAAATTAGGGCAAGCACGATCAAGTCACTCTAAATTTGACAAATGGCATAAAATTCACTGAAATTGATAAATTTTCAAGTCCAGCAAGTGAAAAATTCCTTTAAAAGCTGAAGGTTGGTGGAAATTTTCTAAGCACGCAAAATTTGCAGTTCACAGGCCAAATGCACCTTGAGAAGCTGAAGATGAGGTAGGAAATTTAGTGAAGGCATCGAAATTGGAAGCTCCTATGGTGAAATGCGCCCTTGAACTTAAAGCTAGTTGAAAATCTTCTAAGTGTTCAAGATTGGATGCTCACTCCTCCAAATGCGCCCTTGAAGTTAAGTAGGGAGAGTAAAGTCTTTCTAAGTGCTTCAAACTCAAAGTTCAGCCTAGCATATGCGCCCAAGTGAGAAGGGGTGAAGAAATTTCTCTAAGTATGGAAAAATGGGAGTGGGCCTTGTCAAATGCGCCCTAACAAGCTTATGATGAGTTGGAAAATTTCTAGGTGT
The DNA here is from genome assembly GCA_007258455.2 of Sequoia sempervirens. Classification (NCBI taxonomy): domain Eukaryota; kingdom Viridiplantae; phylum Streptophyta; class Pinopsida; order Cupressales; family Cupressaceae; genus Sequoia; species Sequoia sempervirens. Next base: position 21,169 of record VDFB02139435.1, on the reverse strand, counting down.
TGAAAATTTGAAACTCTACCCTTCAAAATGCGCCTTTGGCTGGAGGTGTGGTGGTAAAATTCTTCTAAGTACTTAAGGTTTGATGCTCAGGGGGTCAAATGCGCCCTTGGAGGGAAGGTGGCACTGAAATTTTTTCTAAGTATACAAAATTTGAAGTAGGACCCTCCAAATGCGCCCAGCTCAGGAGAGAAGATGGAAAAGGTTTTTGAGTGGCAAAAAGTGAAAATATTACCCATGAAATGCGCCCCAAGCCGAAGGAAAGAGGTATAAATTCCACTAAGTGCTCTAAATTGGAAGTAGAAGACCCCAGATGCGCCTTAGCTGAAGAGGTGGCCTGAGAATATTCTAAGTGTCTCAAAATGAAAATTCCTCCTCTCATTTGCGCCTTAACTGCTTGGAGTGATGGAAAAATAGTTAAGTGTAAAAAAATTGGAAGCTCAAGCCCCCATATGCGCCTTGAAGAAGAAGAAGCATCAAAAATTTTCTAAGGCACCCAAAGTGGAAGTAGCACCTCCAAAATGCGCCTTAGGAAGAAGGATAATTGAAAATTCTCCAAGTATTGACAAAAATGGAAGTAGGCCATGGGAAATGCGCCCAGGCTTGAAGAGGTTCCAAAAATCTTCTAAGTATCCAAAATTGGAGGCTCACACTTCAAAATGCGCCCTTGAAGGAGAATGGGAGATGAGAAGCTTGGAAAATTTTCTAAGTATATAAAATTTGAAGCAGAGAGGGTCAAATGCGCCTTGGCTCTGAGGTGACTCCAGCAAAGTTTCTTTAAGTGTTGCAAAATGAAAGATTGACCTCTCATATGCGCCCACCCAATGGAGTTAAGATGAAAGTTCTCTAAAATCACTTAAAGTTGATGTTCACACATGCAAATGCGCCCAAAAGGGATGGGGGAGACTTGGAAATTTTCTAAGTATCACAAACTTTAAGTTGGACACCTGAAATGCGCCCAAGGCATCAAAGAGGCATAAATTTTTTCTAAGTGTAAAAAAATTGGAAGTACCACCCTTCATTTGCGCCCTTAAGTTGGAAGGAGAGAAATTCGCTAAGTGTTAAAATTGAAAGCTCACATGGTTATTTGCGCCCTAGGCTGGAGGAGTAAGTTTAAAATATCTAAGTATGGAAAACTCAAAGCCCACCCATTGAAATGCGCCCAAGGCGTTAAAAGGAGTAGAGCTAAGTGTTGATAAAAAAAAAATTCTTCACAGGCAAAGTGACTAAAGATGGAGGAACGAAAATTTTCTAAGGCAAATTATCCCCCGATGCCTAATATTGATGGAATTTAAATATTTTTCTAAGTGTTAACAAATTCCACCTCTCTAGAGGAAAATTACGCCTAACTTGAAGGGGTAATGAAATTCTCTCAGGAATGAGTAAAATTGGCTGTGGATATGTCAGGATGTACCAGCTTTGTGAGATTGAAGAAACTTTTCAAAGTTGAGCAAGAAAATATGCGCCTAGAGTTGAAGAAATGAAATAAATTTGATGAGAAATTATTTTCTAAGGTTCAAAATTCAAGAAAATCAAATGAACCCGTTCGTTGGGTACCCATGGGTTTGGCGCGTTCTGAAGGAAATTTTCTTCTGGGTATTGATGATTGTCGATTAGGAATGGATTTTGAAATCTTCTACACTTTGTCGAGGCCTTCAGGGTGAATATTTTTGATGAGTGCCAGGTTGATGAATTTCCTAAGGGAAATTTGAAAATTTTTCTAAGGCATGAAATGAAATGTGGTTGACATAAAATTGCCTTGGCCGATGAATTTGAAAATGATCGCCTAGATAATTTTTGATCAAATTCCTAATGAAAGGATTTCTTCTCGAATCTGAGTTGGATGAAATATCAGAGCAAAGTATGCCCAGGCAGAATGCAGGATGGGTTGAAAATTTGGCTAAGGCATGAGGAATTTGAACGCAAAGTTGACTAAGGAAAAACGATGAACGCTTGGAAGTTAAAGCGCGAAAATCCAGGTAAGTAAGTTGAGATTATATTATGAAGTGTTCTAATGCTATTCTCCTTGCTTGTTTTGCAGGAGGAACGTCGAGATCAAGCGATGATGACTTGAGATGATGATAAAGCAAATAGCCCAAGTTACGAGTTTCAATCTCGAAGGACGAAAAAGTTGCAAGAAATTGGCTAAGTGTTAGCCCAAGTGGAAGAAGTCAAAGAACGACGTCAGGAAAGAAGATCGAGAACAGTGTGAACGCGTTCCAAGACGGGAATCTTCTAGAAGATAGTGGCCATTAATGGCTCATTTATTACCCCACTCCTCTTTGTGGCGATTTTTAGGGAAAATCTTGTTTAGGGCTGAGGTGGCACGATCTGGGCCATCCAGCCGATTGTAATCTGAGCCGTCCGTTGGACTTGGCCAACTATAAAAGGGGGAGTCCCCCTCATTTGTACTTTCAACTATAAAAGGGGGAGTCCCCCTCATTTGGTTAGACATTAGGTGGAAGCCCGGTAGAAGATTACAGAATAGACATAGAAGTGGGGATAGAAGTAGCTTAATTATAGATTGATAGTGTAGTTTGAAGAAGAGGGAAAGTTTTCCCTTGAAAACTTTGTAAGAAATTATTGTGAACACTCTCTCAATAAAAGAGTTTTTCATTGATGGTGAATTTCGTCTTTGTTGTGAGTAGCTAGCAAGGTTTCTTCGTCCTTCTGATTCAAGTAGTGACTTAAGGTAGAATAAGTTTCATTTCATGCAAGTAGAAGATAGTAATTGTGGAATGTGGTGTTTGATCTAAGCAACTTCGTCTATCCATACCACTAGTGTATTTGCTGATGGTGAATGCGCCTTGTGTGGTCAACTGGAAACGTTTGGGCCTAACTTCAATCACAGTTTGAATGATGGTATGCGTCGTTGTGATGGTATCTTCATGTCAAGTGGTGGTTTTGAACATCTTTAGTCATCTCCCTTCCCTTGAAGTGCCACTTGGAACTCAGGTGTCCGTCTTGAGGCAAGACAGTCAGGTTTGAAGCTTATTAAGATTGATCATGCATGTCCACACCTTAGAATAGATTTAGAATCTCCTTAACCTTACCCCATTTCAATTCAGTACTTTCTGGTTAGAATAGGAAACCCGCATTTCATAGACAAATCTTTCGAGCATTTGAATTCCTTTCTCATCTGAACAATTCCGTAGAATCCCCTTGAAATACCGATAAAATCTGTCGAGAATGGCCAAGGCCTAATGCTTGAAAGAATTGTGGAGTTGAGCATGAGCTTTCTTTGTCTTAGCATCGGAATACTTTGATCCAAGAGAGGATAGGGGAAGCCGTTCAGCAACTGATACCTAGCGTTAGTGCGGTCACGAAAACACATCCTTGGATCCCAAAGATTCCTTCACAAATGGAGAGAAAGAAGCATATGAGAGCAACCTTCGAGGCATCGAAGAGTTGTTAATCAAAGAAGGAAAAACTAAGCCAAAAACACTAGGGCTAAGGTAGTCTAAAAGAGAGCTTGAAGGTGAAACAAGTGTGCGGAACACTAAAGCTACAAGAAGAGTAGAGGATACTCATGCAATTGAGAGTTAGAGGAGCACTAGAATGTTTGAATCAAAGCTCTTTAATGAGCAGCTTTCAGACACTAGATTTGCACTAGAACAAAACCTTGGTGACTCCACCATCAAGCTCCAACATAGAAAGGTCGAGGCTACCTAAGTTTATAGGTAATGGATTAGAGGATCTTGCAAGGCACCATAAGACTTGTGAAACAATTTGGATAGCAAATGGCCAAGACGATAGAGTGTATTGGCTACAACCTTTGGCAGCCACTCTAAGAGGTGTGGCTAATTAGGGGTACAACATAAAATAGAGCTGGTTAATTTAGCCAATGAATAATATACAATATTATTTGAATGGTATTTTATCACAAATAAAAATAATTGGAAACTCCACACACACACAAATTTTGGAAAACTGAAAATCTTCACACCAACTGAAACACATTGAAAACCAGCAATTGCTTAGCTCTATGGTAATCCTTGGATGGAATTGCTCAAATGAATAAGAGGATTTTCCGTCCTAGAATCCGTTCTTTGCCAAAGGGTAATTGTCCTAGGGCAGAAAAGAACACTGTTTAACTTTTAGAGAAGTGAATTTGATAATATGAATTGGTAACCCTTTCCATTCCTCAACCCCTCCGTATATAGGCTTTTTGAGGATAAATAATATTATTTTACATTGTGATATTGGTATCAGGATTCACCCGTGTAGTTTTACGAGTCAAACTCATTGATCCATGTTTCATGGGTAGTGGTTCACAAGAACCCATCTCTCATGATAATGAATGGTCCACTTAGCACTCATTGCATCTAGGTGATGCTCACAGAGGTGAAGCACTGGGCCTTCCCGGGAGGTCATCCATCCTAGTACTACTCCAGCTCAAGCGCGCTTAACCACGGAGTTTCCTCCAAGGTTAAGCCCACTTAGCTTGCAACCCCATTTGCAAAACCTTCAGCAAATGTTGTGCCTTATGAACCATTCATTATAGAGCCCCTTTAGCTCATCAATTGATAAGTAGGAGGTATTTTCCACAACGTGTCAAATTGTGATATTGGTATTAGGATTCAACCGTGTAGTTTTACGAGTCAAACTCATTGACCCATGTTTCATGAGTAGTGGTTCACAAGAACCCATCTCTCATGATAATGAATGGTCCACTTAGCACTCATTGCATCTAGGTGATGCCCACAGAGGTGAAGCACTTGGCCTTCCTGGGAGGTCACCCATCCCAATACTATTCTAGCTCAAGCGCACTTAATCACAGAGTTTCCTCCAAGGTTAAGCCCACTTAGCTTGCAACCCCATTTGCAAAACCTTCAGCAAGTGTTGTGCCTTATGAACCATTCATTATAGAGCCCCTTTAGCATCCTATTTGTGCATGTTGCTTGGGATGCTTCTGTGGTTACTTCAAATGTGACACCTTTTGACAAATAATTGTGCTAGATGTTGTGGTTAGCGCTCTTGATTGTAATGTAGATGATCTTCAAGATACTTTATGTTGCCAATGCCATTGCACTTTATTCCTGACATATTCTTGTTGTATATTTCAATCCAAATGTTTATATCATAAACTATGAGTTCAATGATCACATTGATGGGTCTATATACGTATTTTGAGGTTAGATTTGGTGTTTAATACAAGAATTCATTATGTTAGATTCCCTACTTGTTCCTGATACAATTTGGCCCTTTGAGTTTATATAGTATGCAACACTTGTTACAGATTTGTGGGATCAATTTTTCCGAGTTTAGAGTATTGAGACTAGTGATGTTTGCATGGCCTCTTGATGATTAGTTATGTGATCATTTTGTGCGCGCACTTGTTTTGTTAAGCTGAAAACTCACAAGGGTGCTTAACTGAAACTTCCCATTGAGTTGAAAATTTGAAACGTTCGGTCGTGATGAAAACCTGAAAGGGCATCACCAAATTAGTGCATTTGTATGAACATCTGGAAAGTGAAAGCTGGTATTCTTTGTTGAAGCAAATTGTTCTTCGAGAACTGAAAGAGAACACACTAAATCAACAGTTGCATGTCAAGTAGTGCCTTTAGCTACACTTCTTTTGCTATTTGCAAGCAATGAGGGGTGACGTGACCATTCTGACAAATGGATTGGTCACAACATGAAATATAAATCCAATGATAGGATGACATTGTGGCCTTGGAAGCATAACGGTGAATGGAGATGGCTCTTGGACCAGAACATTGAATACAGATAGAAACCTAAGTAGTTCTTTCTACATTGAACCTGCAATAATGGATAAGCGACCAGAACCTTCTCAAGGTAAGCCTGTTACCCCTTAATCTGCAAGAGAAGTTAAAGAAAAGGAGTAATAGACAGAAGTAAGGAAGAACAAAGAAGAAGTCAAGTAATATGGTAGGTCTTTTTTGATGTGGACATACTTTACATTTAAGAAGTAAAGTGATCTTGGATAAATTGAGCATGCTAACACACATGAATAGTGTACTTTTAACATGTATATGAGAAGTGTATTTCATATGCAAAAAGAACAATTTTAGGGGTTGTGGGGGAGTTACTAAGGGGAATTCAACCTGAGATACTAAAAGTAGAGGGTCCGATCATATTTTTTAATAAATTAGTCCATACTGGTCATGCTGAAAATACCTGTTTGTTAGATTACAATGGTGTTTTGTCGGGCTATGGAAATTTTGACAGGTATTAGCATTAGGAAAATGAAGATAGAGAAGAATGCGGATTGATTTGGACAAGTTTTTCACAGATATGTTGGCTACAATTGTTTTCTAAATCCCAAAATTAGTATTTTTTGTATCATCTATAGCTTTAAGCTCTAATTCCATGTTTTCTCGGTAATCATAAATTTCTTTTCTTAAGCAATTGAAATATCTCACAGTTAGAAAACAAGATGAAATTTGCTTTAATTAGGTACAGAAATGACTATTTCATGTGGTTTTAAAATTTAGGAAGTAAAATTAATAATGAACAATATCAACTGGTGCTAGATTATCATCAGTGGAATAATGTGTCAGGTCCTGGTCAGCCTGTTCTCCATCAAAGTAATCAATGGAAATCTAATAATTTTTCAAAAAATGTGTAGATTTGAAGGGTTCAGGTCCTTTTCAGCAGAATAATAAAGGAACCTCAGTTGAGAGCAACATAAATGAAGATGTTAGTGCTGCAAAATCCAAGGAGAAGCTTTCAAAAGCTGAAAGAAGAAAGGAGTTGAAGCATGCGAAAAAGCAGGCTAAGAAATTGGCAAAGGAAGAAACTCAGCTTGCTACAATAAGAAAAGCACCAAAGTCAGCTTTGCTGGTATTTGATTTTTTTGAATGCTGAAATAATATACATTTCTTTTATAGGTAAATTAAAAAATGTCAACAATGCCCTGGCAATAGAAGGAAGTAATAAATTCTGATGCTCATGGGTTGTATTTGCCATTGCACCACAAACAAATAATTTATTGATACAAGAACATTTAAATCCATCCAGCAAAAGCTGAAATAATAAAAGTCTGCTTCATTGATTTAAAAACACGTAATTTTTGAATGCCATAGTTTGCACTTGCAAATAAGTAAGATACATTCCTATACTGTATCTAAACACTGAGTATGGTAAAATGAAATAAAATAGACAAGAATGCTTGTGCTTTAGCAGAAAAAATAACAGTAATCAATTCTGAAAATGAAACCTGCATATGCATCAGCCCACTGAAGACAGGTTGATCTAGGAGTCTGGAATGAATGCGTATCCTTAGGATGAATTGGGTGTGGTGAGTAAACTTAATCATCTTGCTTTAGAGCTATGAAAATCAGCCTGCCCTGCATTCTCCTTCCTCAATCAGACATTAAAAACTGAGGGCCTGCCATCTTTTTATGTAGTCAATCTAAAGACAAATTAAATAAATAATGTTCAGTTCTGATTAGGAGTTTCTCTAATAATTGTGTATGTCTATGAGTATTCCAATTGTAAGAACATTTATGATTTTATTAAATTCTATTGGGATCGATAGGGGTCCCCGCCCAGGAAACCAAATCAGAAAACATGTATACAAACAAATGCAAGAGGGTCAAAAGCCACCAAGGAAGGGTACAAAGTAATCTCCAAAAAATCAACCCCCACCTTAGGATGGAGCACATTCCACAATCATTGGCAGACCACTACAAGGAGTTGAAACGGCCAGAAATACTAGAGAACAAAGAATGTCAACAAACTAATAAACCTCACAACAGAGACATCTCAAGCATTGGTGGCAAGCACCCTCCTTCTCCTATGGGAAAGAAGATGCTTCATTGTCCATTGGGAGCCATCATTGATTATTTCTTGATCCTCTAACTGAAGTTTTTGAGGCTTCCAATTTTTGGGCCCTCCCTTTGTTTTGAGTGCTAACAGGCAACAAGCACTCTGAGGAAGTGATGTCACCCAAACACTCCAACAGCTCCTGCTCCGAAGGGAAATCCTGAAATAAGCAGTGCTCCTCATGCTGAACCTCATCGTCTATGACATCTAACTTGTGCTATGGATTATGCAGAGGACCATAATTCTGCTTCCAAGTCTCCTTTGGTGGAGTATCCCTTTCCATCTGATCCACAAGAACCTCAGATAGCAACCCAAAACCATCTCTTGGGAAAAGATGGGAAGCAACCATGATTCTTATAAACAACATCTGCTAGGGTGAAGAAGAACAGACAGAACTCTCATATCCAGTCTGATTGCTCTTGAATAACCATAGAGGCAAACCCTCATAATCCGCATATAGTAACCAAGTGCCAGAAGAGGAATGAATATTAAGACAACAAGGAACTAGGCAGGAAAAATCCATATAAACACAAACCTTGGCAATGCTGTTGACCGAATCTTCCAGGTCTGAATGAAATTTGGCAAAGATGCCAATCTTCTTTGTCAACAGCTGAACCATTTTATCAGATCTAAAGACCAGTGGAAGATTGTAGAAGCAGATAAAAAATGGAACCTTTGAGAAAGCAACCTGGTCAGGATCAAGGAGGGGCTGCAAGAGACTTCAGGCCAAACCAGAAAGCCCACAAAACCACAGCTCCACACAAAAGCTCAGTGTTCAGGAAAATGGAAAGTAAGGAGAAAGAAAAACTAAGGAAGGAGAAAGGTGATATCATGAGATCTGACCAAGAAGATTCCATCCACCAAGAAAGCTCGGAACCATTCAAATTTTTACCCACAAATTTGTAAACGAAGGAAATACCTCTTTGAAGACATCTCCAAAACACAATCATCTGCTAGAGACATGTCAATCAGAAATGGAGCCAAACTAAGGGATGCTGCCCAAAATAGCCCAGTGCGCTCAGAAGGCAACACCTTATCAGTAGCCAGACACTTGGACCCATCCAACATAGCCACATAAGCTTTTTACTAATTTTAGAGCCTGCCTCTTTCTCCTTTAAAAGAACTGAGTCACTGACAAACAGAAGCTGCTACTGGAGTGGAAGGGGCTGCAGGCATTCTTGGAGGTTTGATATACCATTTTCTGCTCAGGAAATCTACCTTATGTGCCCACTCCATTTTTAGCACATGGCACCATATTAGTGCTAGAACCAGAACCACGTTGAGAAAGCACCTACACTTTTTTTTCACCTGGTTAGAGGCTGCAGGTCTAGAAGAAGTAAAAATCCCTTTCAAGAAAGAAGAACCACCACTAGCAGCAACCTTCTGAAGATAAGAACCAGCATACTTCTCCTTTCAATCCTCACCCTTACCAGACACCTCCTTCAATCTGAACTCTAGCTGCTGCTCTCAAATGCTCCATCTCTCCTAACTATGTCAGGGATAAGCTGTCATTTTATTGTTTTCTGTTCCCAATCTCTATACTACCTGTTGATGTGTGTTTTTTGACACACCAAACATCAGAATAAAATGCCCAAAGACACCCTATCCTCTCTTGAAAAACCACCTCATATGCTAAGATTGCGAGAAGATCATATGGCGATTCCAAGGTTCCTTATGTCAGGGCTTGACGTGTGGTAAGCTCAGTGGGCGTTGTGATTTGCTGGTAACACAAAGGGACTTATGCTAGGCTTGTTCAATTCATAATGAAGGTCTGGAGAATGAAGCTCTACTGTTTGGGTCTCAGATCAAACAAACTAAAAAAAGGAGATAAGGGTTCAGAAGTTCTAATCTACTTCCTTAGAATTCAGGAGACGATATTGACTTGGTGAAATGAATAACCACGCTTAGCTTCGCCACGCTCAACAACAACTACACAAAGTGGGTGCAATCTTCAAGGGAGTGTGCTTATGATTTTCACGTCATGAATAACTACCATCAAATCGAACAATATTTATCCAGACAAAAGTTAAGCATCCACAAAGTAAGCTCAGGCTAACTTTACGCATTGAATGAAAATCATCCATTCAAAGAAAGTATGAGCAAAAGTTTCACCATAATCAACACTTATCAAATCTTGCATTCATCTAACATACATGAAATTAAATCTAAACTATGATGAGGGATAAGAACCATGACAACTCCAAAATAAGAGAAATAATCACCATCAGAACAATGCATGCATTACTTATTATTTTGGCAATCTTACAACAATTACTTATCTCAACATGTTTTGCAACATGCTCCCCTCTTCTTTTACAAATGAGGGGTTGAGCTCAATTTATAGGCTCCCCAATTACAATTCAATGGCCAAGATTAATTTAGAATCAACGGTCGAGATTACAAAATAAAACCGTAATTAGGGTTTGTTACTACTAACTACACCTCGGCCAATGAGAAAATTACATTCGAGGACACTTGTCCTTTTGCTAAATATAAACCAACAAGAAAATAAAAAGTTGTTGCATGTTGATTTTGAACAGTTTGATTGGTTGGAAGATGACGAGGCGCCACCTCAGCGTGCTGGATGTCTACCTTGGTCACTTTGTTTGTTTTTCCATGTTCTTGCCTTAGAATATTTTTCTTCGCTGATGACTCTATCCTTGGTGCTTGTTTGGATCTCCTTTGAGATTTTGATTTCTTCTTCTCACTTGCACTTGAGGTCTGGAAGTCTCGCCTTGTAGCACATGTCCGGACTTGGAGTTATTTCTTTCCTGATTGCTTTAAAGTTCCTTCAAGTGCCTTGAATTTGGAGAGGAACTCCCCTGCGCTTTCGCTACAATGGAGGAAATTGGAATTTTCTTTGTGAAGTATTTCCCATACTTAGCCAAATTTTGGCTATTCAATTTTATTTTGTAACACCTTCATGTGGACCATGCAACATTTATCCAAGGTTTTTGATGAACTTTGCCTGTGGATTTGTCTTCAATTTTGAATTTGGCTTGTGCTATGTAGGACAAATTCCATCCTTGGACAAGGACTTTATTCACTTCCTCTTTACTTTCTTCTTTGTCCTTCTAACCCTTGGCCCATTTTCTGAATTTCCCTCCTCAATGTACCAACACTTAGTCGATTTTTTGAGTCTTTCTCATTGGGAGGACTTTACTTGAGCTTTGGACATTGCTTCTCAAGGTGGGTTGGACTTTGAGCTTTATCTTCCACATTCAAGGCAGACTTGACAATTTTTTTTCCATCTCTTCTCAAGTCGGACTTCACACTTTCCTTGCCAAATGATGGGTGAACTATATCTTATACCTTCATCCTTCCTAATCCAAGGCGGACTTAGTGAACATCCTTCCATATGACAAGTCAGATTTTATTCAGAGATTTCCTTCCACATCTCTTTGGGCGGACTTCATAACAAGTTTTCCTACTTACTACTAAGCTGGGCGGAATTTCATCATTGCTTTCCATTCCTTATTCAAGTGCTGGCGGACTTCCCAAGGGATTTTCCAATTACCTTTTCCCTCTAGGCGGGCTTCCAAGAAGATTTTCCACTTACTATCAAGCTGGGGCGGACTTGCTAGAGAGTTTTCCAAGTGTCATTGGCTGGTCGGACTTGCCATCTTTCCTTCCATGTGAGGGTGGACTTTGAAAAGACTTTTTCCAACTTCATTTCTTTTCCTAAGTCAGACTTCACAAACATTTTTCCATTCATCATGGCATGGCAGAGTTTGAAAGGAGTTTTCCAAGGCATTCTAGGCTGGGCGGACTTTATGAAGCATTTTCCAAATATCTCTTGGCATGGGCGGACTTTCCCAAGGTTTTGCTATTTTCTTTCTCAAGAGGTCGGACTTTCTAGAGGCCTTTCCACTTGCCATTCTTCCTGCAGGGCGGACTTTGAAGAGGACTTTCCATTCACTTTTCCATCATCCCTTCTTTGGTTGGCAGACTTCTTTCACTCCATTCTTCATGCTGGGCGAACTTTCCAGCCTTCTTCCAATTGCTATCTCACCCTATGGTGGACTTTCTTAAGCTTTTTCACTCCCCATCAAGCTGGGCGGACTTCCAAAAGGACTTTCCACTTACTTATCCAAGGCTAGGCGGGCTTTGAAGATGAATTTCCATTTACCTCTCCCAGCTGGGCGGACTTGCTCATGGTTTTTCCTCTTGCCTTTCCAAAGCAAGGCGGACTTCATGAAGAATTTTCCAAATGCCTTTCTTAAGAGGTCAGACTTCCGAAGGAGATTTCCACTTTGCCATCAAGAGCTGGGCGGACTTGCTCAAAGTCTGTCCATTTTCCTTTACCAAGAGGTCAGACTTCATGTAGGACTTTCCACTTGACTTTCCATGTCTCATTCAAGGTAGGGCGGACTTTCCAATGGCTTTTCCAACTCCATTCTTCATGCTGGGCGGACTTTCCAAGGAGTTTTCCAACTTGACACTAGGCTGGGAGGAATTTCCATCAGACTTTCTTCCATTTTGTGAGCCTTCTTCCATCTTCTTTGGTCACCATTCTTCATACTTAATCAGATTTCACCATGGATTTCATAATTTTTCAGACTTTTCTATGAATTTTTTCCAGATTTTCAATTGATTTTCTGTGATTTTGATTGATTTTTGCTCTAAAAGTCTGATTTTTGATTCTTTTTCATTGATTTTTCAAATTTCTCATGTTAAGAATGAAAATGTTGATTCCTTGATTAGTGGGTCCCAGACACTTCCAAAAATAGAAACTTTCTAAAAATAGAAATTTTTTTCCCCTAAAAAATAGGAAGTCCAACATGGGCCAAAAATGCCAAAAATAAAGTCCCTAAAAAATAGGGGGTCCAGAGGGGAAATCTCTAAAAAGTAGGAAATGTTAGAATTGGCTCAAACGACAGTCAATCTTTGCCCCTCGGGCCCTCTAAGCACTGTGATGATGTTTGCACACTGATTCGGGCTCAAATTCTCTACTTGGCTTGGGTGACCCCTCAAAAACTCAAACTCCTCATTGTAAAAGAAACATGGCAAATAGCAGTTGCGACGCCAAGGCAAAAACCAAAAAGCAAAAACAAGAGGGTCCCCATTTGCAATGGGGCGATGTGTGAAAAGGTCACAACACTACCCTCTATTTCTTCCACCCATTATTTATCACATTCCTTTCTAGTCTCCTTCAGAACAGTTGTGTTATTATCCAGCTGTTGAGTTAATAGTAGAAGGGTTGTTAATAGTTCAGTTTGTTTTTGTTTAGTAATCAAAGTGTATAAACAGCTGTATTGATAAATCTGTTGACTAGTTATTAGTTTTAGTCATTTACACCATGCATGATGTTTTGGCAATAAAATTGTAACTAATGATAGTTAGCAGTCTGTTATCTAAATTTTAAGTCAGTAAAACTAGTTCTTAGTGATGCTACATTTTGGAGTCTAATATCTATCCGTGGTTTGTTTGAGTATTTCTGCACACAAATTGATAATCTCAAGAACACGAGCCAACAGAATGGCTATCAATGTAATTTCATTTTCAAAACAACATATCAGAATTGAAGAAAATTATTGAGCTAAGCGGAGCTGTATGTGCACAATTTTCAGGTTCAGTGATTTATTTATGTTATTTTTCTTGTTTAATGCTGTAGTGTGTCTCTTTTTAACAGCAATAATTAATTGTTTTTTGAACTAACAAGTTGTTTAAGGGGTTCCCCAAACCAACACAATCATGGTAGTGCTACACTACACAAAAGCTCCAAATAGATGTAAACAGTGCCATTCCAAACCTATATACCAACCCAGAAAACCTTCCCATTTTTGCAGACTGAGGTAAATTGAAATTGAAGGGACCCAATAGAAACGCATACTCAGATTCAAAACCTGCTAATGTGTTAGAAGCAGTCAAATGAACCTGATCAGGCTGCAAAATTTATTTTTCTCCTTAGATTAGCTTTTTGCTTCATTGTCTCTGGCCCAGGTTCTTGCTCTTTCATCAGCTCAGCCTAGTTGTGGGTCTCCCATTCTTCTAGAAGTTCCACTTTTGTCTTTGCATAGATTGCCCTCATCATTTTGTTCTGCCTTTAAACACAAACTGCCATACATTTAAGGAAGATACAGGGTTTGTCCATGTGCATGCGGATGCCACATTCCATCTAATTTATGTCATCCTGGATTGCAAGTGAGTTGCTTGCTGGACCAGAGAACAATAGGTGAAGACGGCTTCAATAGGTTGAAAATGAAAGAAGCTTGTGATGGAGAATTTGACATTGAACTTGGGCATACTAATGAATGCGGACAAATATGAAAATTGTGAAGACTTACAAGACAGATAGGATGAGGACACATGTCCAAGGGGACATGCACTTTGAAGAATACTGATTATGTCATGTGTGCTTCCAAATCAACATTAGTGAGAGATGATATGTAAATTCAATTTTTGTCCTCAAGTCCCAAAATAAAGATTTTTATGGGAACATATGGTCTGTCTATTTTTGTATTTATTGGTTTACCAGTTGAGACGGTGTGGCATTCTAAGCCTATATGGGAACTTATTCTTCTGTTTGAGGCTTTAGTTTGATTAGTTGGCTTTGGCGTTAACCTTAACAACATATTGGGTGATACAATTATTATAAACATAAGCATCTGGAGCATTTGGTTCTGTAGATTACTGAAGGTATCTTTTCTATTGTTCATTTGCATTTGCCACAAATTTCTCTTTCAAGTGTGCTTGCACTATTTCCTAATACTAATTATATAGCTATGAACAGTTTAAACTTTAAAGTTAATCTGTGGTACTCAGCTATACAAAGTGTCCCGAGATTAATGATGAGCATTAATTCCTGTAACATTTATTTGTTTAATGCAGCAATCTTTGTTATAGTAATTTTTGACTCTAATTAAACTTTTAAAATTTAACCATTAGCACCTACTTTGTCTGTTGGTTGCAGTTTTTTCTTCTGTCAGACTCCATCTTGTGTTCAACCTTAGCATAGTCTCAAATGTGTTTACATCTGCTGTTGTTTCATCTTTTGATGTGTCAGTCTGATGACAGTCTGTGTTCATATATGGTTTTCACATCACCTGAACGTTGTATAACTCACAATCTGATTGTTGCCAATTTTCAAACTTAGTAATTGCTGGACAAATATTGCCTGATGGAACTTTTGTTATCATCAAACCTAATTAATACTTTCATCATTCATGTCTTACATGGTGGTACCTATAATTCAATTGTGTTGCTTACAATTTTGGAATCTGGAAAATCTTGCTAAAGTTTTTGTTTGATTGAATTCATGCATCTAAAGATATTTGCTATTTACAGAGGAGACACTCTGGTTATTGTTCTTGTCTCTATAGGTATGGACTTTCCATTCACTACACTGTATTTCCTAAGAACTTAATCATAATCTAATATCTTTAATTAATATATCTATAAAATTATATAAATAATGTCTGTATCTATTGTTTTTCATCCTGCAACTGCTCCATATTTATTAAACAAAAAAAGAATGAATCTATTTTATTATTCTAATAATGGTTTCAATTTCTTTAAATTTAACTCTAATATTGGAATTGATTCTAGTCTCTAAGCATCTTAGACAAAGACATGCCACGGTTTTATGTGAGGTGTTTGTTAATGTTGTTCCCCTATCTTCCCCTATCTTATCTTAAAAAGTGTTAGGTTCCTGGTTGTCTGCATCATTATGATCTTCAAGGTCATATATAGTTCTATATCTGCTCAAAGTGTGATCATTCTGCTTTCATATTGGATTTCTATTGACTGCATTAAGTCCCTGTACTTTGAAGCTTTCATGTTCACTCCTGACTGTGAGGTACGAGATAAAATGTTTGGTACTGGGTTTGCTTGTTTATAGGCATGTGCCTGTATAGGGTCCTGGTATGATCTGCATATGGGTACATCCTAAACTTGCTTTAAAAAACATGTTCTTCCTAGATACAGCCCAGGTTTGTTTGAGATGAACTTGGGCTGAACCTAGACAGGAACTTCCATATCCTACCTGAGGTGAACCTGGGTTTCCCTGGCCCAAAAATAAAAAATATCATAGTTATATTAAAAAAAAACTATCCAACTCTAAAAGCAACTACTTTAACTACACGAACAACATAAAACACAAAAGAAATCAACTTGTACAGTTGGATGAAAGAAGCTCATGTGCAATTCTTGTCCAAGAAATCAAAGTTTATGGCTATTTATTTGTATTTTGTATGTTTTTTGTATAACCATACCCAAGCTGTACCAAATTCAAGTAAAAGAAAATCCAAACCCAAATTGGCAGCTTAAGATAAAACTTCCGTGGACTGATTTAGTTGGTGTTTGTATGTCATTCTTTGAAAATTGAATGGTACTTCTCTTCAACTACAGCCGTTAGCATATAATTTTAATACAGAGCATATTGGTGGAAGAGTTTTGATACTTCAACTGTGAAATGGTGGAAATTTTGGCCCTTTAGTTACACACTTTTTTCTTAATTTAGGAGGAACTGAAGAAGGATCTTTCTGCGGAGGAATTGTTTGCTCAGCGAAAGGCTCACTTAGCAGAGATTGGGACAGGACTGCTTGCTGATCCAGAGAAAAACATTTCAACCTTGAAGGAGTTGGTTGAGATGTGCAGTGATCAGGACAAGAGCTTTTCTCAACTTGCAATGCTATCTGCTTTGGCTGTTTTTAAGGACATTGTTCCAGGGTATGCCTTACTTTATTAATTGATTGATATCTTTGATGCAGTATTTGAGAATTTGAGAGATCACTTGCAATAACCTGATATATTGGATGTTTAAGCCAAATAATATGTGAAGTATTACAGTATTTTTTGAGTTCTTGCAAAGGCAATTCTGGTTGTAGTCTAGCAATTTTTGTTGTAAATTGTCCATGTGTGTCTTATTTTGTTAATAAAAGGAACTGTTAATTTTTAATTTTTATCTTAAAACAATTGAAAAATTGTATTAAGAAATTGAGTTTGTACGACAAAACAATGTAATATGAAACTATCATGGTGTGTGTTCTTGCTTGAGTTCCAGTTATTGACTCTGCATGTAGGCAACTAAGCTTTATGGAGGTACCGTCTATTAACTCAGTCAGTATTCCTGTTATTATACATATATTTGAAACAGCTATCGCGTGAGGCTTCCGACAGAGAAGGAATTGCAGATGAAGATTTCAAAGGAAGTAAAGCAAGTGCGTGATTTTGAATCCACCCTTCTACGGTGTTACCAGGTGCAGGCATAACTCTTATATCAATCTTTTCGTCAATTAATACAACTATGTTATTTTATTCAAGTGTCTGCAAAATATAAGTTTATTATGTAAATCAGCGGTGAATAAATCAAAATTTCTAAGCAATATATTTCTTGATTGATTGCGAAAATACACATACTGAAGTCCTGCCTGTTATATTTGTTAGTTATAACATCTTGGTTTGTTTTTCTAGATTAATTGTGAGAGTTTGTTCAAAGGACCCACATCCCCCACATTTTTTTTGGGTATACTGCTTTAACTAATGCTCTACCAGCATGGGATATTGCTGTAATTACAATTCATCTCATATCAATCCTTTTTCTGCCTCCTCTAACATCATCTGCACACATACTGCTCACATAGGCACCTATTTGCACTTCTCCAGCTTGAATGCTCCTCCTACCTCCTATCTCCTCCTGCAGGGCATCCACTCCTTTCTCTTTATTATCATTCCTCTGTTTCTTCTACGGTGCTCTTCTAGCTTCAGTGCTACTCTCCTCTAATGTGCTCCTCCGGCTCGAATGCTGCTTCTTTTGATTTTGTCTTGTAGGGTATTTACTTCTCTTCCTCTTATCTCTTTCTTGCGGTCCTCCAGCCTTCTCCACCAACTTGTGGGACTACCACTATATGTATCAATTGAAACAGGACACCTGCTATATGTATCAATTGAAGCGGGATGACTGCTTCAACATGCCTATAGGTGATAAGATGCCAATTGGGGAGATTTGGACCTTGATCTCCAACATGAAAACTAAGTGGCCCTACCATTTGATCATGGTCCCTTTGATATAACATCTTGGTTCTTATGATATATATGTATATGTATTCATGGAACCAAAAAGTAAAAGGATTCATCACAGTATCTAGGTACCCTAAGGTGGAAGCAAAAGTGAAATCACTTAGTTGCAAAGTATCTATAGAATAATAGGGTTAATATCTATGATTAAGAGCATGAAACATGTCTTAAATCTGATCTTATGTACTGATATCAATCAGAATATAACAGCACAACCCATACGTAAAAAATAAAATTTCAGAATTTACATCCTACAAGTATGTAAACGTGTTAACATGACATTGCAATAAAATTTTTCCTTTTCTTTATAGATAATACATGAACAAGATGTCATATCAAATTACAATAAAGATTCCAGTTCCATATAATAACTTCACAAGTACACGAAACAAGAATACATACCTTAACTAACATAGCTCCAATGAGCTTTAGAACAAATAGTAGTAAGAAGGTCTAGGAGTTCGTCCTTTCAAATCTTGGTACATCGGCCGCTTGCTGTAGAGGAGAAACATCACTCGGGCGCTTTTCCGCCAACCATGGACTTATAATGCGGTCCCCCGCACACCTATCTTTCAATAGATGGCCCTCCCTTCGAAGAAGAGATTGGTAGGGTATCCTTTAACGATTACCAACTGAGCATAGTGCTGTGTCCTACACAACTAGTACCTTGCTATTTCACAATCTCGAACTAGTACAAGGATCACAATGAATTGATAATGTAGTCTCAACTAATTCACATCTAAGTGGAAGTTGTACATTTCACTACTTTGGCCAAAGTATTCTCATTCAGTACTTCGAATGAAGATCATCTATCATAAACACTACTTAGGGCCGATTTGCCTTAAGGCTTTCTACACTACACGTAGGTTTAGTCCTTCATTGGATAATACGTACCCTAGACATCCTACATTAGACTAACTACTAGAAATGAAAACAACATAACAAGTAATCACAATTTCCCCTCCTATACTGGACATCTTCATCCTAGGAGTTTCATAAGCTTAACTAAGTTATTCTAATAACTTAAGCTGTGATTATTACTTATTTCAATGCCTTCATTTCCGTCCTAGTATTTAGTATCTACTTAAAGCATATTCTCCTTATATGGAGATCATACAAGTAATGCAATTCACTCAATATGCAACCTTTAACCTTTATATAGTTTGCTTCCTAAGTACAAATAGGTAAAGCAATTTATAAAGAACTCACTCTTTCTTTCACATAGAAAAACAGCTATAATTGTCTTTCAACCTATGCACAACAGTAAACACAAAGATTTTGTTTCTAATTAAATATTCAAGAATTGGATAGATAGTAGAAGAATATCCCATGCCTGTTCTCAAAGCTTTCCTTCAAAGAAGATGTCTTTACACTTTTGGATGACTGGCAAATCCTTCTCAAGCTGTAGACTTCCCTTCTCAGCGTAACTCACAGATGCCTCTTCTCACTCAAATTATAAACACTCAGAAATTGATATCCGCAACTTTCAAAATCGGTGATCGCTCTCAGTAAAAAAAAACTCTCAGTAATAAGAAAGCTCACAGCAATATGGTTGCTCTCAGGGAATATGAAAACTCAGAAATTATGAAAGAACTCTCAAGAAATATGAATACCTAGAAATATGAAACTCTCAGCAATAGGAATGCACTTCAGAAATTATGAATAAGCTCTCAGGAAATATGAGTAATTTCGAATTCCAAAAAGCAGTAGAGAAGAATGGCAAAGGCGGCTTTATATAGAGTCCCCTGCACAACAAAATCCTCTTCTCCAGGCATGCAAACTGCTAGAACAAATGTTTGAACAATTCCATGATGAAATGTGGCAAATTCCTGAGGTGAATCGACCTCCTTCATGTTGATGTTTGCAACGTCGGTCTCCACTTCCAGCGATCTCCTTGTTACAAGATAATAAATTAAATAATAGCTAAGGCTATTTAATTTATATATAGTGATTGGATAAGATCAAGAGGCACGTCATTAATATTAAATGGTGGTTAATTATTGAAGAGACTCGAATTATGAAGAGACACAAATTTCTAAGAGGGCCGACTTCTTGCTTATTGTTATCACGTCCTTTCAAAGAAGCCGACTTATGATTGTGAAGAGACGCATCCTCTCTTCCTATCTTGTATATATACACCTTCATTGTATCTCATTTGGTATTGATTCATTCATCTCAAGTGCGAATTTATATTCAAGGCAGATCTAAGTTATACAAGATCAAGTTCGGCATTATTGGAGGTTGAGATTTCATCAGCGAATTGTCTCTTTGTATTTCTGTGTTCATACTTTGATGCTTGTGTTTAGGCCTTCATATCGGCCTCTTGTAAGGAGATCATTATTTTGGTGATTCGATATATAAGTGATATATTGTTGTTGGGTTTTTCTCCCTCTAGTGGAGGGTTTTCCCAGGGTATCTGCTGTGTTGTGTATCTGATTTTTGAATTAATGATCTGTGTATTACATCTGATCATAAAACTAACATGGTATCAGAGCGGGTTTGAAGAAGATCTTGATCAGATTTAGTCTTACAGCGATACTCTTTATTCTTCTTCTCATCTTTGTTCACTTCTATATCTTTGTCAAGATGGTGAACGGGCTCAAGATCGAGGACAGACTTGAGGGAGCATCAAATTTCACATCTTGGAGATTCAAAATTATGCTCACCTTGGAGGAAAATGAACTGGTTGAGTTCGTGGAGACCAAAGTCCCTGAGCCTACGGAAGAGGAAGAGAAGGTTCAGTGGAGGAAGAAAGATATTAAGGTGAAGAAGATGTTAGTTGATTCCGTAAAGGATCATATTGTTCAGATTGTCTCCAAGTTGAAGACGACAAGAGAGATGTTCAAAACCTTGGAGGAGATGTACCAAATCAACAACACCAATCGGGCACTTGCACTGAAGCAACAACTCCATCATGTGAAGATGGCGAAAGGAGAAACAGTGATTGCTTACTTCATGAGTATTTCGGAATTGAGAGATCAACTCTCTACAATTGGTCATATGGTTGATGACAAAGACTTGATCATGCTTGCTCTTAATGGTCTTCCTGCATCATGGGAGTACTACATTCAAGGAATTAGTGCAAGATCAAAACTTCCTAAGTTTGATCGTTTGAGGGTAGACTGCATTCAAGAGGAATCTAGGTTGGTGGCTAGAGGTGTTGGTAAAAGCACAACTAATGAAGACATTCATGTCCTTGCCTCTCAATCTTCAAAGAAGAAAGGGAAAGATGGGAAGAAAGGATACTTCAAGAGGAATCAAGATAAAGGAACTGATGCTGCTCCTGCATTTAAGAAGAAGAGGGACCTATCCAAAGTCCAATGCTTTAGATGTGATAAGTATGGTCACTTTGCTAAGCATTGTC
>VDFB02139433.1:0-59800 GCA_007258455.2 Sequoia sempervirens | reverse complement strand
TAAATAACAAATCTAAAATTTTCTTGAGTGGATCCCACTACTATTTTTTGTATTTTTCGTTATCTCTCCTACCCCACTAAGTCTTTTTTCATGTTTATGTGTCATTTTTTTTATTTTGGGATTTTTCAATCAATATAGAAACCCAAATAGATTTGTGGAGTTTCCATATAGTTAAAAAATTCTAGAAATTTCTTTTGGAGCTTCGCGTCTTACCTTATTTGTCTTCTATGAACACTATAATTCTTATAAAATCAATTAATTTTGATAATCTCTGCATGTCTTTTATTTCCCACCCTACACGTTATTTATTGAACTTATTTCTTCTATTCACAATCATATTTTATCTTTTCTTCTCTAATTCTCAATCCCAATACTCTTGTTCTTTTAAAAACATTAGACCTTTCATGAAAACAAGCTATTGCATTTCCTATTTGCAGCCTAGCTTAACATGTCCATCATCAACTACAATTCTAATCTTTATTTCCCTATTTGTAAACTAATTTATGACCTCCTTTAATTTTTTGGCATAATTATCTGCAAACTCTTATATCTTCTTTGAAATTGAATAATTATTTTGAATTGATCATCACATATAAATAACCACATCTCCTTGTAATCACTATAAATTCTCCTCCTTTTGTGAAAATTGCATTCCCAACCTTGGATACTTCCACATCATCTCATATACTTTTAAAATTTTCTCACATTTGTTATATTTTTTATAAATTATGTCCCTACTTCTTAGCTTCATTTCTCCACCATGTATTTGCACAAAAAAAATTGGTCCCTTCCTACAAGCATAAAAATTTCTTAAGCCTCTTATTATTGCCATACTTTGATACTACAAACTTTATAGTTTTATATGCATGTTTAACATATGTCTTCCCATTAAGATTTTATCAATTAAATGTAGGCTCCAACCTACTCTCTTAGATGTAGTGAAACACCATTAATTCTCATAATTAGATATAATTTGATATGTGAAGATTTTCCAATTCCTACATGTACCTAAGGATATCTTAAGAACATGGTTCAATGTATAAATCATATGGTTTCCAATGTAAGAGTTATGGATTCAAGTCTAAAGACAAATGAATGTGATGTAGCTAGTAGGGTTGACATAAAAACTTGTTGATATATTATATATACATTAGTTCTAGGTTTTTCCTTAACATAGGTATTATGCATTGGTCATAAAAATTCTACAAAATCAATAAAAGTGGTTGAAGCTAAAATTTATAATACTAATAGATTCTATGTAAAGTCCAATGAAGGTGTAAAATAAAAAAAACATCATCATAACATGAATGTTTTCAGGAGAGAGCCGTTATGGAGCGCGTCTGCTGCCTTTCCCACCCAACGAGTATTTTCAACTCTTGTCTACCCTGTTTTACCGCTCCCCTGTCTCACGCCTCTCTGCCTGCGTGTAATCTTGTAGTTGACCTCTCTGCTGCAGATTCGAAGTGCTCTATGGAGGAGATTATCGATGGGCGTCCGACTATGGGCTCTCACTATGGATTTAATATAGTGAAAGGAAATGTTCCTAATTTTTTCGTTGATGTTGTTTGAAATAAAAAGGAAGGGGAGAGCTCTGTGCACCCTCTAAAATGTGTTGCTACTTCTCCTATGATTTCTTTGGGTAAGGAAGTTTTCGAATGCATTGAGTTCTATTCCAAGACTGCCCTGATTTGTAGGTTCTACCGCTCTTGGCCTTCACTTTCTAGTATGCACCAATGGATTTCCAAAATTTGGTTTTTGATTGTGGAAGGTATGATGGAAATTTATCCTTCCACTAGAGGATTTTTTGTTGTTGGTTTTAGCTCTTCTGATGATAGATAGGTTGTTTTAGATCATGGTTTGTGGGAATGGGATTCTAACCCACTGTTCATGAGGCCTTGGGTCCATTCCTTCAACCTTCTGAAAAAATCTATTGATGCAATGCTTGTTTGGGTGAGATTTCCTTACCTTCCCTTACAGTTCTAGTGCTCCTCTACTTTTGAGGGCATTGGTAATGCTCTTGGAAGATTTTTAAAATTTTACCATGCATCCAAAAAATTTACTCATACCTCCTTTGCTAGGATATTGGTGGAGGTAGATGTATCTCAGGCTTTACCTGGAGAGGTGGTGCTTGAGGTTAATGGCTGGTCCTAGTCTCAACTTGTGGATTATGAAGGTATCCCCTTTCGTTGTAGACGTTGTTTTTCTACTAGACACTTGGCTTGTGATTGCCCTAATGAATCTCATACCATTTCTTCTTCCGCATGGTGGAAGAATGCTCATAGGGAACATCTGAATGTTTACCCTGATGCAGACTATGATTTTGATAGTAAGGCTTTACAACCTCCATCTTCGGCTCAAAAAAATAAATTTTCCACTAAGTTTTTCATTTCTCCAGTGGATAATGTTGCTTTGGCTTAAAAGAAGGATGTTCCATCTGCTATGTGTGTTGCCTCCTCTGAGGCCCCTACCTCTTTGACTCTTGTTGTTGATGGTTTTGTCCCTCCATTGGCTTCTACTATTTTGGATCAATAGTTGGTTGTTCCCTCTATGGTGAGTGATGCCTCCCCTGAGGCTCCTCCCAATTCTATTTCAAATTTAGTTTATGATTCTCCATGGAGAGTTGTGCAAAGGAAAAAGTAATGTACTCCCAAAAAAAAGTCTAATGAATTTCCTTTGAAGGTAAAGTTGTTGGTTTCAAGCTCAGGTGCTTAAACTATTTCTCTTGTTTGGTTGTTTGTTTGGTGGCTCTATTCTTGCTACTGGTCTATTTTTATTGTGTTGTTCCTAACTAGTTGTTGTGCTTGACTAGTCTTCTTTTTCGTGTTGTTCTACCCATTTGTTCTCTTTGATTGTAATATCCTATGTTGTTAAAGGGATTACGGCCCTTTCAACCCCTACTTAATAAAAAACATGCATGTTTTCATGGCTTTTATTGTGTATTTTATCTTTTTATAGATATTAGTGAACTTGCATTTGAACAATATTTAGAGGTTTCTTCTCATATTCATAATCCATTGTGATGACATGTGTTACATCATATTTGAACCATTGTTTGGGAAAAAAATAGAGGATTACAAGTGTTTTGCTACAAGATGCACATGTGTATGCAAAGTTAAGGGACTTGTAGATGGCGATCAAACTTGTTTATAACTATAGTTTTATGTCTGCAATTTTTGTAAATTTTCTTAAAATTTTATTAGGAAGGTCTACTAATGTATTCTAATAGGGTATAGCTAATTAAGGCCTAATTTAATCTTTTATTTCACTTTAATTATCTCATTTAAACCTCAAAATAAACATCCTCATAGGCATATTAGAGCCTAACTAAGAAGAGGAGGTTCCATCTCCTATCAATTGGAATTCACATTTATGAGTATTGTCTCTAGTTTTTTATTCTTATTGATGAATATTGTCTCTAATTTTTATTCTTATTCTCCTTGCATTTGCATTAAGTGGCTTCTCTAGGGAAATACATCTATAAAATTTATGGAAAACATATTGGATGAGAAATGAATGCACATTGAAATATATAAATAAAAAATAGCAATTATCATTTAAGATGTACACCAAATATTCTCATGGTAGGAGGAGAGGTGTATCTTATCATGTGCACATGCATATTAAGAGTTTTGAGAATACTACAATGTCATCAAATATATCTCTTTAGTGTTAGGAGGAAATGTGATAATTTAATTAGCATGATATAAGTGGTTATCGGGGGTTGGTAATCATGCACAAAAGTGGGTGGGTTGCTTATAACTGGTGTTCCAATTCCTATAAAATCACCTTAAATTAGCCAATCAAAGTAAATTTCATTCATTATCCATATATTACGAAATAGCCTTATATTATGTCAAAACCTCATATTCCAAGAGGTTCGTAGTTAATCCCAACTCTAACAAAGTTATCAAATAAAACAATTGTCACATGAAGAATGTGTAGATATAGTACAATCTTACCCAAGTGTTCTAAAGTAGTAGTTTGACACCTTTTGATATTATCATCAGGACCTTCCATCGATGAGTCACTAGGTATCACTAAAACTTGAGTCTATTATAATTTAGATTAATATGTATTAGTATAATTGGTATTATTATTATAGTGGTTCATTGTAGACTTTCATGTGACAAGGGTTTGAGGTTCGAGATGTATTAATTCTTTTAAATGAAATTTGTATAATATATCAGATAGGTTATTTGTGTTAAGTTTTTAATATATGGAATGGAAATTGTAATAGATTTTAATTTAAATGTAAGTGTGGTTGGTATACTTGATTGATAAGATAAAAATAATAATTGGGATATAAAAATGTAATAGGAAAAACCTGCATAGGATACTTCATGAAAATAAGTAGGCAATTTAATTATACTAGAGTATCCAAATGGGATATTGAAAACCTAAATTTGAGGATAGAAATGAATTTAGGGCTCCTTATTAGTAGTCCATTAATTTCGATGCTGTGCAATTCATTTATTAAGTAAATTTCTATAGTAAATTTTTAAGGTAAAATTCAAAGGTGTAAGATTGATCCTCCACTATGAGATTGACTAGGGACACAAAAGTGTTGATTTGCACCTAGAAAATTGATATTCAAATATTATAAGAGGTGATAATAGATGTATTAAACATCAAAAGATGAGGGAAAATGTGTGGATGTAGATAGGATAATATCAAAATGTATGGAGATGTATGATAGTGAGAATAGATGAAAGATCAAAGAAAGAGCACAACTTCTTACAAAATTGCACTATTTATCAATCTATTATTATAGTAAAGTATTGATCAAAATACACTCAAAACTAAATAAAACTTGATATAAATATATAAGTTTTGTCATTATAATAATTTTCTATTATTTCAAAAAATAGGAAAAATAAATAAAGAATAGAGATGGCCAAGAAAAGCCATGGTAGCATGAATAAAACTAAAGAATCAATATTAATATACAAATAAAGTGTGCTGCTAAAAAAGGAACACTCAGGAAAAGAAACCACTCTTTGGAGAGTATACGAGAAATCAACACGTTTATGTTGAGCAGTTGAGAAAGCAAAATGAAACTGAATTCGTACCAATTGAATTGCATACTCAATCCCCTAACCACCTAATGACAAATAAGAAATGCCCTAAGATACTAGTGAAGGGAATAATCCATTACACTTTGAAATATACACATAAATAACAATCCAAATTCTTATAAGATGCCTTTTAAATTTAGTTAGATACTTTGTGGTGAAATTATGTTAGTCATATGATATATTTTTAGCATTTCACCATAACCAATTCATCGAAATAAATAATATTTCCAAATGACACAAACAGAACTACAGTAAAAATTTACAAGAGGCAACAAGGGAGCACATTGCTTAACCCATTCAAATATCTACCAACCATATACTGAAAGACAATGAAGGAAAATTACTAGATGTTTGTACTATACATTTTATTTTATATAATACTACTAAAATAAGCTTTTATATAATACTACTAAAATAAGAAGTTAAAATGAAGACATATTGCTTAATCTTTTTCATAGTTATGAAATAAGCTTACAACCTTGATAATAAGAAAATGGAGACAATTCGAAGAGAATTGACTAACCATGCCTTAGAAGAGTGTACCCTCAATAGAGTTTATCTAAAGTGGTACAAATTTTCAAATATTGTAAATGCATAGTCATTCAATAGAACTTGCAGATCAGATACAGACCAGATATACACCAGGTTGATCATTTGAGGAAATATAAATAAATATTTCATTTATTTTTTTGTTTTTTAATTATTGAATTTATTTTTGGAATAATATATTTTAGATCTTTTTTAATGTATTAATATGATATAAATATTTGGTCTTTTTATTGTTAAATAATGGATTAAGTAGTATCTATTTTATCAAATTTATTTAATGTATGATTTCAATTTTATTTCTTTATATTATTGAATCTTTGTATTCTACAAGATTTAATCTTGATAATTCTTTTTATAAACCACTAAACTCATCAATAGACTAAAGACTACATGAAAAAAATTCAATATTTTCAACTTCTTAAAAAATTTATATATAAACTTAATACCTTTTTCAAACATTCAATATCTTCATCCTAAACAAAATTAGAACAAGAATACAAATATATTATCTAGTATTTATTTCAAATATTCAATTCGTAACATTTTGATTTGTACTTCTCTCAAAGATTTAATATTTCATTATCTTGCAATTATAACTTGATAAATTCATGAAACATTCAATAGCTATCACCTATAAAAAGGAAAAGATAACATAATAATAAAAGATACATGAATATGGAAAAAAAAAGTGGAAGCATATTGTTTTTATCTTGTTTGAGAATTCAATATCCATCTTATAAAATACTTGTACATTGAATATTTCGAGAGTAGATCAAACATTTATATATTAGATGTATAAAATGACAAATAGTTTGTTATGATTATATGTTACTTATTTATCTGGAAATCATGAAATAACCAAATGATTTGCATAAGAATTAATAAGAGAAGGGTGATTCAGATAAGAGAAGATGTGGCTAAACATGACACAGAACAATTTACACTCTTAAATAGAATAGGCCAAAATAATACAAATTTTCAAACATGTAAGGTGCTTATTCATTCCAAAGAGATTGGCATGCATTTCTTAGAGTTTGGAGTGTATGTACACATGAAGTTGATCTTCTAGAGAAAGTTATTGAGGATACTGAGTAAACATTTTGTTTGATATCTCTTTTACATATTTAATATTTTTTATGCGAGCATATATCCTAGACATGTTTTACAATCTAGTGATATGATATAAATAATTTTAAACTATCTTCAATTTAAGATCAATGATTAAGAGCTATTCACCATAGAAAGTGTATTCAGGAGATTGATCATTAACTACACTGAAGGCGTTCCCTCTTTGAAGTTATCCAACTAACTTCAGTGATCAATGGTGTGCGATGATGTAGAGGGGATACAATATGATCAGACTAATTTGATCCATTTTTCTCAAAAATACAAATTTAATGTTGCTATTTGTTCTAAGTCATGGTTAAGATATCTTCCCTTCTCTTCATGTTCAGAAAATGAATCAACAACTCCATTTTTTTGTGTAATAAAATCCTTTGAAGGTTGAACATGATAAAATGAGAATAATTCTAATGTTGGTTTGAAACATTAAAGCTATCTCAGCTAAGCACCAAGCAAACTCTACATATCACAGTGACCAAATTATTTAGATTTTTGTACATATCTTTTGTTCATGGAATCATGTCAAAATTTCAACTAATAGTCTGTTGCTATTAAAAAAATTTAGAAAATAGAGTTACAAGTGATGATTGAGGATGATAAAATCAAGAGGAAATCCCTCAAGGTTGTTGTAGTCTTGGAAGGTCTATTTCCTTTTCATTTTCGCTCTCAAACCCTAATCTTATATTTTATTCTTTTACAAATTGATGAATGAATATTTGAATTATATGGGTGGATTTTGTAGCTCTAAGGATCTCAATCCTACATAGAATTCTATTTTCTAGAGGACATAAACACCATATAATTCATCTTCAAAATTATGGATGAAAACACTCACTTCTGTTTAGGGCATCCTCACACATGGGTTTCCTTGGAGCCAATTTTTGGGAGCTTGAATCAAGTTTCATCATATATGGGTGATTGCATCTCTCTCTTCCCTCACATATTTATCTTTTTTTGTTAAAGTAGTGCACCATATGCGAAAAGTACTACCAAGGCTGGTTGACAACAATTCTATCCCTATAAATTATACATGGTGGCATGGGAATTGGTAAGTGAGGAACTTTATAAATGAAGGATTTTGGTACCCTTTTTAGCAGTCATGTTAGCAGATGACAAATTCCAGTAGTTAGAGAGTGTGTATGGGAATATTTGAAGAGATATAAGGAAGGTATACCTCTACAATAATGGTGTAATTTCTAAGAGATGTGTATATTTAAGGTTTGTGGCATGGACTGAAACATAGTTTATCTATAGGCAACTTCAATAGATACTTTCAATTTTCTTCTTGTTACATGTTGGTAGCAACCAATGCATTTATAGGTCTCCTCATTCTGAATAACTTCAAGCTTCACAAGGATAGCAAGTTGTGTTATGCTAATCACTTATAAACAAGCATGGAAATAATATATTCAAAGGGGTTTTTCTTAGTTCATGAAAGGTCTCCTCTTAGGGAACATGATGCCCAATGTCTCCAAGAGAGGACAAATCAAGGATAAAAGATTCACAACTTAGGAAATGCAATACGTAGCATTACCACAAAGAGGAATTCCATATGCTCATAAAGGTTGTAATCTTGAAGGACATCAAATCCAATGACACCATCAAGAAGAAGACACATCGGATGATGTAAGAAGGCTGCACTATGAAACATAAGTTATAGTCAAAATGATAATTCCAATGTATGTTCCCACTTTAAGGAAATTTCTAAACACCATGCTATGAGAAATTACTTTAAAGTAGCAAATGATAAATGCTAAACAATAAATAATACATGAGAGATTATTTGGAAAGCCATATGTCAAGCATATGTTTCCAAATGAAGCTAAATCATGAAAGGGGTTTCCCCCAAAATGAAATCCCAAAAACATAAGCAATCCATAGATTCAAGGTCAGTGTATGTTTTTGCGACAATGTTATTATAGAACTTGGAAATGTTATCACTCCCCAAATAGTCGTACAACTGGAAGAATGACATAGAGAGCGAAATCAAAGAAAAATATTTTGGGTCAACATGGAAGAGACCTAAATGTCTCGATAGCTTGTGTCACCCCCAAAAGGAAAACATAAGATAAAATAAAAAGATAAAGGTTTACAACATATAGAAGAATGTAGGTACAAATAGAGGAATAAATATAAAGACATGTCAAGCAGAACAATACAGGGGATCACATTACACACATGCAATCACACACAAAGAAGATAAAAGGAAAATTAAAAAATACTAGTAAAGCACATGCGATTCAACCTATAGTAGGTCATTTGCATCCCAATTTTGTTCACCATTTGTGGAAGGTAGATAAGTAGCCAAAGGGACGACAACAAGTATTGTACTAGAAACATCACCAGGTTTAACATGTGGTGAGTCACTCTTTTTAGGAGGATCATCATAGTTGTTATCATTTAAGCTCATAGAAGAGGAAAACAATGAATTCAACTCATTATGAACTTCCTCATCAATCTTAATAGTCTCATCATCATCATCATCCAAGTTAATCACAACAGGAAGTTTAATAACAATATCGATGGAAGGTACTTGTTCTTGTTGTGGTTGAAATTTAGGATTTTCTTATTGCAATGAAGGTGGAGAATCATCATAAATTGCTTGAGTTGTTGTTTTATTTTTATTTTTTTATTCATGTTTGTCTTGTATGAAATGAGCAATAGCACGACATTTGTTGGGAAAATGTGTCTCAACCTTGTAATTACATAATTTACTATTGATACATAAAGTAATGTTCATCTGATGATGAAAAGGGGTGCAGGGGGGTCTCTCCCCACGAGGGGTCTAGGGGAATCATCCCCTTGACTGGGGTCTACGGGCAATGCCCCCAAAAGGAAAATTTTATTTATATTCTATTATTGTAAATTTGGACCATTCATCACTATATCTCATATCTGATGGCTGATATTTTATTAGCCTAACTTTCCCTACAAGGAAACCCTATTTTATGAGGGAATTGTGTTACGGATGTGTATTGTGATGAATTATGAGAGTTTTATAGTGTTTGTGTTGCCTCTAGATCTCTGATTGGTGATACTTCTATGAGAAGCTTGCTCTGCAACTATATTGTACTCTTTGTGATTTTTGAATAATATATTTGGAAGCTTTTAGAGTGTGGGGTTTTTTCTCTGGAAAGGGTTTTACCCACATAAATCATTGTGTTATGATATGCATGATATTTATGTTTATTTCTATTTAAGTTTCTATAACTAAAAGGATCTGTAAATTTGTTGCATTATTCTCCTCTCAATATTAGTGTAGGAAGTTGTTCCACTACCTTAGATTCTTTACAACGTCTATGCCTATGCTCTCTAGAATTTTGGTTTCTTTTTGTTTGATTTTACAGTTGTGATTATGTAGGAGTAGGTTTATCAACCATAGGTTTCTTTTCTTCCCACAAGGGAGGAATGGAAGGAACTATGAGAGGTTGTTCAAACACTTTCTCTCTAACTTTATAAACTTGTTTTATTTTAGGAGGCACAATGGGACTTATTTGGTTATCTTGTGGTCTCTTATAGGAAATGGGTGAAGGATTTTTCATAGTTTAGTCTTGTTTACTTGGAAGGGATTTTGGTTCAATGATGGTATCATTAAGGATAGGAGGCTTAATCATGGGTTGAGGCATATTGCTAAGGGATAATTCTACTATGATCTTTTCCTTAAACTTTTGACAAGATTTGGAAAAAAAAACTATTCATCAGGCCTAGAATAGGTTCCATAGGTTTGGGCCAAAAGAAATCTAGAATGAGAAATTCCCACTAGAAGACATAGGATTAAATCCACTATGGTACACATTAAAGATCTTTTTGGTAAATGGAAACTTTAAGAATTTATGCACTACCGACAGGACGAATTTCATGGAGCAAAGCCATGGGTAGCCTAACTTCACAAGAAATTAATCTGACATTGAAATGATGGAGAATGATACATTCAATTGTTTTGGTCCAACTTTTAGAGGAAGAGTTATCAAACCTATTGTAGGGAAAGAAAAACCATTATCTTTTTTTATCCATGCATTTATTTTTTCATAAGTATCTTGATAAAGTTCATGCACAAAAAATAATTCTATAGTTATCACATTCTCTACACAAATGGGATCAATTGATATCCCATTAGTAGGATTTTCATTGATTCTTCCAATTATGTAAAGAGGACCATCAGGTGTATGCTAAATTATGTCATTTTGTGAGAAATAAATGTTAAGGTACATATTGGTTAGGCCCTTACAAGGTTGAACTACAACAATTCTAGTCATATGATCCATAGGTTTTTCCTCATTATCATTCATGTTGCCATTATTCATGTCAACATTATCACACCATTCTTTATTTCACATTTTGAAAAAGGAGATGTTTTGATTTGGCATATGATGGGTGAAGATTTGTAAATTTTGGTTGGGAGGAGCAATGGACTTATTGCCTTGATCATTAACACTGCCAATTTGAATGTGATTAGAATCAATGAGGTCTTGCAAAATATGTGTATACAATGTTGCGTATCATGTCCATTTTGTTAGTGATAATGGAAAAAGGAATTTTGTCTATAGTTTAGAGGTAAAGGTTTAGTAGGATCAGGTCCTCTATCAAGAGGTAAGGAAATTAAGTTCTTGTTTAAGAGTTTCAACGTGATGGAATGAAGGGTATCATGTAGAGGGGTAAATTGTCTATTCCTCTCCCCAAATGTATATGGATTTTTCATCTTTATATTAGCCACTTGGGTATCAACATGTTGAGTTGGTTGAGGAGCATTTAGTTGTAAAAATCCCTTATTTGGTGAAATGGAGAAAAATAGATTGGATTAAATATGGAATGGGGGTATGATGGACCTATCTTCCTATTTTCATTAGGAAATGAGATCCACAAAAAGAATTCACTTACAACCCTTAGGTGAGTCAACTCAATGAGGGAATCTATTGATTTCCTTATGCTTGAGGATGGGGGTTTCAGCCTGAATAACACATTTGGGAGAAAAATTAAAAATAGAAAATTAACTTAATTATGCCAATTCAAACTTGAAATAGAAATATAAAGTTCAATAATGGCATAAACAAAAAAAATTCTGCATATTTGAGAAGGTTTGAGTTATATGTACAAGTCACCAAAAGGCAGTTTTAGAAGGCTACCTAGGACTAGGTATTTTTTTAGGGTTTTCAAACAAATTTTGGGAGCCTTTGATGCCACTCTATAGCTTCCATTTAATCTAGGTTGTAGTGTTGGAAAGTCAAAAATCAAATTTGTAGGTGAGTTTCCGTGATTTGACAACTATGACAACTTTTCTAAGCTTGCACTCTAAAATATGCAACAAAAACACAGGAGGGAAAAAATTGTCTTTTATTTTTGAATGGGGGTTTACCTTGGTCAAACCCCATTTGGGTAATTAAACCTTCAATTGAAATAATGAAATGTGAAAAGAATGATGAATGAACAATGTAATGTTGCAACTAACCAAACCCTTGAATAAACCTTTAGAAATATAAAATATTGATCTTGATCTTGCATGAAATGGCTTCAATGGATGTGGATGTTGATACTTGAAATATGAATTTGAATGCTTGCTTGATCTGTGAAAACTACATCACAATGTTATCTCCAAAAACATGTATGATGCTTAAGACTTTGACATGATGCTTGAAATATTGAATGGTACAACAAGAAATGTTTGAAATTTTTTCTTTTGAATGCCTTTGATCATAAACTTTACTCTTGTGAAATTTCTTTTGAAATCTCTTGAAATGATTTTGTAAATATAGGATTAATTTAATGAAATAACCTTGTATTTATAGGTATATATCCTTAATTTCTTGAAAATTAAAAACATTACAAGCCAACATCAAAATTTAAATTTAGAGATGTTAAACTCACACCAAAAAAAAAAATTAAATTCATGATCAAAGGCCTTGGGATGACCCATTCACCCATGGGAAAATGGGTCCCAAGTCCCTAGATTCCTAGAACACACATTTCTCAAGGTAAAGTGTTAAATGTTGGCATTAATTATTATCAAGTTTCCCATTCGAAAATGTAATTTATTAGGCTTATAGATGAAAAATTGATGTTTATAAGGGAGGAAATCAACTAACAATCACAGTTCAAGCCTTTTGAAACAACTTTGCAACCCTTTAAAGCCTATCTCATCTACTCTTCACAATTTCATTTAGTTTTCTTTGTAGGTCTGCAGACCTAGATTATTGAACTTATCTTGTATAATTCTTAACAAACCAGCAAACCATTTATATTTTCACACACCCTTTAAGGAATAAAAAAACATATCTCAAAATCTCAATAGGTCACTTTGGACCAACACCTCCAAAACCATGCTGCTACGCTGCTCCAACTAGCCAATTAAGCCACTTTTGCAAAGCATCTACCCTTTAATCTTCCTTCTAGACACATAACACTATTGTATAGTCATAACTAGGTTACATAAGCACTAAATCAACAATTATCTTCCAAATAAATACTCACCAACTCTCCAAAACACAAAACGCTCACTTTTGACTAGTTTCAAGGGAGTTTATTAAAAATCCCACTTCCCAAATTCTTTAAACTTTACCAATACATCAACATACTTCAAATGGCCTACAAATGCTTAATCAACCTCCAAAATTTTCTACCCCAAGGTTTTTCCAAATTTACCTACCCTTAACCACCAATTTTCTCCCAAAACACACAAATTTTCCAACTAGTGCATCATACCCAAACACATAAATGGCCTCCCCTACTCTAAAAAACCATTCTAACCTCAAATCATACCCTCCTGTACCCATTCCACTAAACCATAGGAGATACAATCGGTTTAATGGGCCATTAGTCCATTTTAAGTATCTACAAAGCCTCAAATGGGATGTTACAGACCGCCTACATAAATTTGTTTATAACATTCTTCAATATCAATAAAAATCAACATAACCAAGTTCAATATGGAGATAATTCAAGTCTCCACCAACTTCAAAAACCCTTCAATCAATATGCTCCTGTACGGGTATGTACAATGATTTGCAACTGTAGGATTTGAACAAAACACACAAAATTTACAATAAAAAATAGGGAATTTGTATTATTTGAACTTCACTTACATTCACCAACCTCTTTCCTCAACTTATATGAGGCCTTATAAACTCTTAGACACCAAAAAAAACTAACTCAACCAACAAAACCAACTTTTTAACTTCTGACCATTGATCTTCCAAGTTTGCACTTTTGCACCTTACATATGACAAATTTTGAAATATTAACAATTTGTGCAAAATGAACACTAAACTAACTAAATTTACCCAAGTTAGATTTTGAATGGTTCATTATGACCTTATTTAATGACAAACAAGACTCAAACACACCTAAAACTATCAAAAGTCCTCATTTGACAATATTTACAAAAAATGCACTTGGTGCCCCTGCACCATATACTGGGCCTGAAAAAGTTTCCAAGTCCCTTTGGAAATGCATTGTTGTAGATAATTCTTCTTCCCTAAATCTCTTTTACCTTAAAATACTCCTTCATGTGGTGATCCTTTCCACTGTACCAAGTACTGCAGGTTTGAACCATTCTTCCTTTATGTTCACAAACTCTTTCTTGCCAAACATGATGACTTTTGCTTCCTATGTCCACTCCTTCTCTCTTATTTCATGCTCAAGCTCACCTATTTGTCCTTGCTTTGCACCTTGACTCGCATCACCTCCTATCTTCATCTTTACCTTTAGACCTTCTACTCTTAGGACCTTTTTCCTATCAGACTTACCAACCTCTGTTTTGACAGTATTAGACTGCACCTTCACCTCTTTTGCTTTCAATGGACAAATCACTATCCCTACCACAATACCACCATACTTCTCTAAATCATCTTTCTTTCTTACAAAAAATTCATTCTTGAACTTCTCTTGAACTATCTTTTTCACCATTTCATCTTCTTTTCTCATCAAAATTAGATTACCCTTTACCTCTACCATCCCATTACCTTCAAGCCTTGAAGTGGCTGCCATCTTTTCATGCCTTTCTTCCTTTATGTTCACAAAACCTTTCTTGACAAACATGATGAATTTTGTTTCCTTGGTCTGCTCTTTACCATCCCCTTGCAATGGTGTTAGTGTGAAAGTAATACCATCCTTTTCAATCTGATATGTGTTATTTCTTCCATCACAAAGTGAATTCCTATCAAACTGCCATGGCCTTCCAGGTAGTAAATGGAAACAATCCATTGGTAAAATATCACAAAGAACCCTATCCTTATAGCCACCAATACTAAACTCAACTAATTATTTTTCATTCACCAAAATTGACTAATTATCATTCACCCAAGATGCTTTATATGTTGTTTCATGAGTTATTATGTCTAACTTCAGTTTATCTACCTTCTCAGTTGACACCATGTTATCAGTAGAACCAAAATCTATCACTACCTTACATACATTTCCTTTTCATTTGTAGGTGGTCCTAAAAAAATTTCTTCTTTGAGTCATCTCCTTCTCCTTGGATGCTTGGAGTAATGTTCTTCTCACCATCAATGACTCCCCAACTTTTGGAGTAACAAGTTTATTAGGCGAATTCACACTTTCACTATTATCCTCTTGCACCAACTCATTCCTTCTTTCACCTCAATGAGAACTAGATGCTTGTCCTTCATTACACTACCATGCTTCATGTCCAAATTTGTTACATTGATATCACCTACCTGTGAATGTATTGGAACATCTACCTTTTCCACCAAATCTGCCCCTAAAGCCTAATTTTCCACCTCTAAATCCACCTATGTGATCAACAACTTGTTCATGCACCTTGCTTGAGTTTTCTTGACTTTCTTATGGATGCCTTGGAGTGGAAAAAGTACCACTTCCTCTTGTATTGTTTCCTCTACCTCTTTTTTTGTCTTTCCTTCTTTTGAGTTTCTCTTCAGCCCTTATTGCCATTTGGTAGCACTCTTCAATTGTCCTTGGATTGTGAAAACTCAACTCATCCTGGATGTTAAATCTTAGCCCATTGAGATATTTATATACCTTTTCTACATCATCATCCATGTGACCTACTCTTATGCTCAACTTATAAAACTCATTAGTATAATTTTTAACATCCATTTCCCTTTGTTTCAAATCTTGAAGCTTCTTAGACATTTGAATTGCATAATCACTTGGTAAGAACTTACCTTTCAATTTTTCCACCATTTTGTCCCAAGAAACAATTTTTTCCTTACCCTTCCTTCTCCTTTTAGCTTGTTCATAATCCCATCATACTAGTGCATGCCCCTTCAATTTGATTTTTTCTATCTTCACCTTTTGTTCATTAGGTACATCCTCGCATTCAAAGTAGTTATCCAATGTTGCAATCCAATCTAACAATTCTTCATTATTAAGGTTACCTCCATACATAGGAAAATCAATATTTACCTTATGTTTATCTCCCTTAACTACCGTCAGTAGCTTGGCCATCTTTTGTTCTTCAAGGTCCAATTCTTCCTTCACATCTTCATACTCTTCTTCCTCTACTTCGTCAAAGTCACTCTCATCACCCACAACCATACCTCTTTTATTACTTGTTTCAACACTTTCCAGCCTTCCCACTAACCTATTTTGTAGTTTATTCAACTTCCTAATATCTCTCTCAGTCTTCTCTTCCATTTCTTGCATCTTCCTAGCCATATTGTTACCCTTAGAAGGCATCTTGTCTCTTCAACTTCTCCCTTTTCACCCTCAAATAATTTGATACCTATGTTTTGATACCAACTGATGTAGAGCAGGGAAGCAATCAACTAACAATCACAATTCAAGCCTTTTGAAACAACTTTGCAACCCTTTAAAGCCTATCTCATCTACTCTTCACAATTTCATTCAGTTTTCTTTATAGGTCTGTAGACCTAGATTATTGAACTTACCTTGCAAAATTCTTCACAAACCAACAAGCCATTTATATTTTCTCCCACCCTTTGAGGCATACAAAAACATATCTCAAAAGCTCAATAGGTCACTTTGGACCAACACATCCAAAACCATGCTACTACGCTGCTCCAATTGGCCAATTAGGCCACTTTTGTAATGCATCTACCCTTTAACCTTCCTTCCAGAAACAAAAAACTATTGGATGGTCATAACCAGGTTACATAAGCACTAAATCAACAATTATATTCCAAAGAAATACTCACCAATACTCCAAAACACAAAACCCTCACTTTTGACAAGTTTCAAGGGGGTTTTTTGAAAATTGCACTTCCTAACTTCTTTACTCTTTACCAATGCATAAAACATACTTAAAATGTCCTAAAAATGCTTAATCAACCTCCAAAATTTTCTTCCCCAAGGTTTTTCCAAATTTACCTACCCTTAATCACCAATTTTCACCCAAAACACACAAATTTTCCAACTAGGGCATCATACCCAAACCCACAAATGGCCTCCCCTACTCTCAAAAACCATTCTAACCTATAATACTACCCTACTGGACCCATTCCACCAATCCATGAGAGATACAATTGGTGGAATGGGCCATTAGTCAATTTTTAGTATCAACAAACCCTCAAATGGGATGTTAAAGACCGCCTAGAGAAATTTATTTATAAAACACTTCAATCTCAAAAAAAATAAACCTAAAAAATTTCAAGATGGAGATACTTAAAGCCTCCACAAACTTCAACAACCCTTTAATCAATATTCTCTTGTATGGGTATGTACAATGATCTGCAATAACAGGATTTGAAGAAAACACACAAAATTCACAGTAAAAAATTGGGAATTTGTATTATTTGAACTTCACTTACATTCACCAACCTCTTTCCTCGACTTGTATGAGGCCTTATAAACTCTTATACACCAAAAAAAAAATGAATCAACCAACAAAAACAACTTTTAAACTTCTAACCGTTGATCTTCCAAGTTTGCACTTTTGCACCTTACATATGACAACTTTTTAAATATTAACAATTTGTGGAAAATGAACACTAAACTGACTCAACTGACCCAAGTTACATTTTTAATGGTCTATTAGGACCTTATTGAATGACAAAAAAGACTCAAACACACCTAAAACTATCAAAAGACCTCATTTTACAACATTTACACAAAATGCACTGGGTGTCCCTACACCAAAAATAGGGCTTATTAAGGAATAATTAAGTCCAATTTAGTTAAGAGGGCCCAAACAAAGTGTGAAAATTTAAAGGAGTACATTTTTCTACACTACATTTAACCCCCGCTTTAGTGAGTGGATGACCTTACATCAAACTCACACTAAAGTAGACAAATATGCACCAAGAGGGGGTCCAACTATACAAATGTTAGTGAGATAGGATGACAAAGATCGAGGAGGGTGCGAAAGCCCCCAAGATAAAGATACCATGGAAAAACAACATAAGAACTTGAAGGAACACACACAAGATGTATATGATATGTAGCAGCAAGTTAAGAAACACAAACATAGAATGTCAAAGGTGTGTTATGTTTGGTGGATATGAAAAAGGTAACTTTGAGCTTCACAAGGTTAGCAAGTTGCATTATGCTAAAAACTTATGAAAAAAATGCAAATAGGATATTCAAAGGGTTTTTTCTTAGTTCATGAAATGTCTCCTCTTAGGGAACATCATGCCTAATGTCTCCAAGAGAGGACAAGTCAAGGATAAAATATTCACAACTTAAGGAATACAATGTGTAGCATTACCACTAAAATGAATGTCGTATGCTCAAAAAGGTCACAATCTTGAAGGACATTAAATTCAATAACACCACCAAGAAGAAGAAACATCATATGAAGTAAGAAGATGACACTATGAAACATGAATTATAGTCAAATATGATAATGCCAATGTATGCCCCCACTTTAAATAAATTGCTAAACACCATGCTATGAGCAATTACTTTAAAGTAGCAAATGGCCAATGCTAAACAAGACATGAAAGCTTATTTGGAAAGCCCTTTGTCAAGCATATGTTTCCAAATGAAGCTACATCATCAAAAAGGGGTTGCCCCCATATGAAAATCCCAAACACATAAGGGATCTGTGGATTTGAGGTCAATGTATGTCTTTACTAATATGATATTATAGTGCTCAGAAATGTCACCATTCCCCAAATAACTCATGGAACGGAAAGAATGACACATAGAGAGCTAAAAAAAAGAAAAAAAATTGGGTCAACATGGAAGAGACCTAAATTTCTTGACACCTTGCATCATCCCCAAAAGGAAAACATAAGACAAAAGAAAAGATAAAAATTTTACGACATATAGAAGAATGTAGGTACAAATAGAGGAATGAACATAAAGATATGTCAAACAAAATGATACGGGGGATCACATTACAAAAATGTAATCACATAAAAATAGCATGAAGAAGAAAATAAAAGACAACTAAGTCACATGCAATTCAACCTATTAGCAAGTCATTGCATCCCAATCTTGTTCATCATATGTGGAAGGTAGACAACTAGCCAAAGGGACAACAAAAAGTGTTGTTCTAGGAACATCACTAGGTTCAACACATGGTGAATCATTATTTTTAGGAGAATCATCACTATTGATATCATCTAAGCTCATGGAGGAGGAAAACAATGAATTTAGCTCATTATGAACTTCTTCATCAATCTTAGCAGTCTCATCATCATCATCCAAGTTAATCACAACAAAAGGTCTAATGATAATATCCATGGAAGGTTCTTGTTCTTGTTGTGGTCAAAGTTTAGGATTTTCTTGTTGTGGCAAAGGTGGAGAATCATCATGCATTGATTGAGTTATTGTTTAATTTTTACTTAGTGATTCATTTTTTTTGTAAAAGACAAGAAATAACATGACATCTATGCCAACGCTCTATAGCATTATAGTTTATTTTTCTTTGTTTTCAATTCACGATTATGTAGGAGTGGGTTTATCAACCATAGGATTATTTTCTTCTCGCAAGGGAGCAATGGAAGAAACGAGGGGAGGTTGTTCGACCACTTTCTCTTTGACTTTTTAAGCTTGTTTTACTTTAGGAGGCACAACAGGACTTATTTGGTTATCTCATGGTCTCTTATAGGAAATAGGTGAAGGATTTACTTCTGAGTTTCTCATTACACTTGACTCTTGAATTTTCTTACCCAAATGGCTTGGAATCATGCTTGGATTGTGAAAAATGAATTAGAAACTTGTATTTATAGGCATTGGCGTCAGGTTCACCAAAATGATTAGAAGAAATTTGTGGGACTCTCTTTCACTTCTAGGGTTTTTGTGCCTAAAAGGAGAGAAAAATCTCAACTTCTCACTCAAGAACAAACCCTTGAGATTTCAATGCAAAGGAGATTGAAATATTGCAAAGGGACTACTCTAAAGGCTAAATGATGTCTAATGAGGGGTTCACCACCAAGTTTAGACTTGGAAAGAAAATGCAATGAAGGATGAAATGTAAAACTGTAGTTTGATGCAATGCTTCACTAAATGACTTGGAAATGCAAACAAAACAAAACAGAAAACTATAAAATAGAAAGTGTGCAATTGGAAACTTGCTAGAGATGGAATGGAGCTCTGAAATCCTAAAAAATCTAATTTTCTAGCCTAGTGGGACTCATTTTCCATTTTGGGAAAATGAGACCTAGATCTGGGTCTTTGCACACGATCAAGTTT
Source organism: Sequoia sempervirens (assembly GCA_007258455.2). Classification (NCBI taxonomy): domain Eukaryota; kingdom Viridiplantae; phylum Streptophyta; class Pinopsida; order Cupressales; family Cupressaceae; genus Sequoia; species Sequoia sempervirens. Next base: position 39,482 of record VDFB02139433.1, on the reverse strand, counting down.
TAGCCAAATGGGTATCCAAATCTGCAAAGATATCTAAAAAACTCATCTAGTGGGACTCATTCGCCACATTGGGGGATCAGTCCTGTTTTGTCACGACGTTTCCCAAGAGTAGAATCGTGAACTATAACTTTGCAAGCCTTTGATGATGGATAAAATAAGCACTTTCCCACTAATTTCATGCAAATTAGATGGATACTTTTCCCTAGATTTGAGTTTCAGTGAGTCTTGACAACTTTTCATGACAACATTTGTAGCTTTGTTATTTTGTTGCTTTTGAAGCCTTCAAATCCACTTTTCTTCAATCTACAAACCTGAAATCACACATTAAAGAGTGGAAAACTTGATGATTGTTAGGAAATAGGGGTTTGCCTTGGTCAAACCCCTTTTAGGTAATTAAACCAAATGATGAAATAAGATAATGAAGCATGAAACATGAAATAATGCAATTAGAAACTTGCCATGATGATGGATCTTGAATTGCTGCAACAATTGATGAACAATTATTCCCTTAAATTCCCTTGTGAATACTTGAATGCTCTCACAAAATTCTTGGGTGAAAATGCGTGAATGAACCTTGTATTTATACCCAATTATGTAATAAATCCTAAAATTGCAACACTACAAGCTAACATTAGATCTAGGAGGCCAAAATCCCACCAGATTTTGAATTAATTTTGGAATTTGAGTCAAATAGGACTCATTCGCCACAATTGGCGAATGGGTCCCACCTAAGGGGACTCATTTTCCAGTAGTGGAAAATGAGTCCCACCTTAGGAATTTTAAAGTGGGTTTCAAGATTTAGATACTTTAAATTATATTTGTCAGGATTTACCTCAAAATTAAACATAAATAAGGCTTGTGGATGCCATTTGGGGCCAATTAAAGCATAATAAAGCCCAATTATTGATGAAAAGCCTAGAAAAATGTGAAATTGTGTTACAAAACTTTACAACACCCTTGCTAGGCCTAAATTAAAGCATGAAAAGAGGTTTGTTAGCCTTGTTTAATAAAAATGTCCTAGAAAAGGGTGAAAGTGGGTTACAACACTTCCCAACACCTTTATAAGACATTGATAAATGTATTTTATTCACTTTGCAAGGGCCCCAAACCTAATGTGGATGTTCAAAACACCTCAAAACACTAGATCAAGGAAACATTAAGCCAAAATCCACAAGGAGGACCCAAACAAGTGTGAAATTTTCCAAGAATCCATTTTTCTACACTATAGTGGCAAAGGTGGAGAATCATCATGCATTGATTGAGTTATTGTTTGATTTTTACTTAGTGATTCATGTTTTTTTTTAATAGACAAGCAATAGCATGACATCTATGCCTATGATCTCTAGAATTTTAGTTTATTTTTCTTCTTTTTCAAGATGCGATTATGTAGGAGTAGTTTATCAACCATAGGTTTCTTTTCTTACCACAAGGGAGGAATGGAAAACACCATGGGAGATTGTTCAACCACTTTTTCTTTGAATTTTTAAGCTTTTTTTTACTTTAGGAGGCACAACGAGACTTATTTGGTTATTGTGTGGTCTCTTTTAGGAAATTGGTGGAGGATTTTCTATTTTTTTGGTCTTGGTTACTTGGAAGACCTTTTGGTTCAATCATGGTTTCATTAAGGATGAGGCACAATCATGGGTTGAGGCATATTGCTAAGGAACAATTTTTCTATGTGTTTTTCCTTAAAATTTTGATAAGATTTGAAAAGGAAGTCCTCACGAGGCCTAATAGGTTCCTTAGGTTCAAGCCAAAAGAAATCCAATGAGAAATTCTCATGGGAAGACATAGGATTAAAGTGACTATGATGCACAGTAAATATATCTTTCCCAAATGGAAACTTTAAACATTTATGCACTACAGATGGGATGACTTTCATGGAGCGAAGCCATGGGTAGCCTAGCTTTACACAAAATTGGTTTGCTGACAGGATGATGGATAATGAGACATTCAATCTTTTTAGTCCAACTTGTAAAGGAAGAGTTACTAAACCTATCATAAGGCAAGCAAAACCATTATATGTTTTGATCCATGCTTTCGATTGTTCATAAGTATCTTGATAAAGTTCATGCACAAATAAGAATTCTTCAGTTATTACATTCTCTACATTGACATGATCAATTAATATCCCATTAGTAGGATTTTTTATTGATTATTCTAGCTATGTAAAGAGGACCATCGAGTGCATGTTTAAGTATGTCATTTTGTGAGAAAGGAATGTCAAAGGAAATATTGGTTAGGCATTTACGAGTTTGAACTTCAATGATTCTAATCATACTATCTATAGGATTTTCTTCAATACCATTCAAGTTGTCATTATTTGTGTCGACATTCATCACATCATTCTTGTTTTCACTAGCTTTAACAAAGGAGATGTTATGATTTGGCATAGCATTTATAAATATTTGAAAATTTTGGCTAGGAGGGGCTACAAAATTATTACCTTGATTATTAACACTGCCAATTTGAATGTGATTAGAATCAATGAGGTCTTGTATAATATATTTAAGATTCTTACAATGTATTGTATCATGTACATTTTGTTAGTGAAAATGGAAAAATGCATTTTTTTTATAGTTTGGAGGTAAAGGCTTAGTAGTATTAGGAGATCTAATAGGAGGTAAGGAAATGATGTTCTTATTTAAGATCTATAACATGATGGAATGAAGGGTATCAGGAAGAGGGGTAAATTGTCTATTCCTCTCTCTAAATGTATATGGGTTTTTCATATTTATAGCATCCACTTGGGTGTCAACATGTTGAGTTGGTTGAGGGGAATAGAGTCATAAAAATCCCTTATTTTTTTTCTTGAATGGTTGGTAGTTGGTTTGAGGTGTGGATTCAAATTTTTAAAGATGCTTATAGGGAGTTTTCACTTCATGACTACTTACCAAATTTTAGTAATCACAAATAGCTAGATACATAATTGTGTGAAGGAGGGAAATTTCATCATCCCAATCTTATCTTAAAGCCTATTTTGCAAATTGTCAATGAACATTCATTGAAGATCAAGACCAAGAATCTTAATGTTTATTTGTGAGTAAAGTAATTGATAACAAGAGATAAAGTTAGTGACCTTTTCGTCATCCTTTTGCTTACATCTCATTAAATCTACTAAGGTCATATTACAACTCATGTGCACTTGGAAATGGTTGAGAAAGGCATCAACAAGTTCATTGAATGAAAGTATTGAATTATTTGGTAAGGAACAAAACCATTCCAAGGTGATGTCTTTCAAGGATCTAGGGAAGAGTTTAGCCAAGAGTTTATGCTCGAAAATGAAGTCACTACATAAGGTTATGTATGCGGAAACATGACTAACAAGATATCCTTTCCCACCATATTTCTCAAATATAGGATTCTCTATGCCTTGTGGAATTTTTGTTTTGAATATCTTCTTGGTTTTTTTAACATAGTGTGAAGGTTGGCCATTTTGATTTTGATTCAATGTAACAATTTATTATTGGAGGGATGAAACACATTGCAAGAGTTGGTTAAGGATAGGGTCACTATTTTTGTTTTGAGATGGAGGTGAATATGGTGTAGGTGTATATGTGTTCAAAGGGAAAGTGAATTGTAAGTTTGTGAGTGGAGATGGATTAGGAGATATGGTATTTCAATGCAAAAAGCTAAAGGGATTCCCAATGGAAATACCTAACGTAGTATTGACATTGCTAGTAGGTTGTATGGCTGTAGTAACAGTTGGATTAGTGTATGTCAGAATAGAGGTCACAATTGTGGATGGAGGAATTGGATTTCTACCTTGATTTTGGGTATTACCCAAAGTTTGAGTAAAAATAGCCATTGTCGAGACATGTTGATTAATGATATGAGATAGGCTACTGACTACTTCTATTCCTTGTTCATTTCCAATCATTCTCCTCATGTTATCTATGATAGGAAGTGTGGTACCAACAATGTTTTCAAAACTTAGAAAGTCTTACAATTTGTCTAATTCTTCATCCATTTTTCTTAGGTTCTCTTGAGGGACATTTGGAACCGTTGATTCAACATTAGTAACATTGGGTTGGTAAGTATATCATAGGAAATGAAGTTTCAAGGGTATGATCCATAGTGGGTTGACTAGTGTCAACACTATGAGTGAAAGAATTAGAAAACCCAAGATCCATGGCAAGTGATGTATCATGGGATGGCACGAGTCTTGAACTACATCTCACAATAGTATTGGCAATAGGACACAAAGTTGTGAATCTCATACAAGTTTCACAAACCCAAGGTGCACCCAAAATGGATAATAGGTAAAATGCAATCAAACACCCGAGACTATAAAGTGCAATGCAGTTATGTAAAAGGTAATTTCCATATTTAAACAAGATAATTTTTTTATTATACTTAGTAAAAACCTGAAAATGATGTCTTGTAATTCCAATTTTGATTTTGAAATGCAATTTAATTTTACTAATTAACCTTAATGTAAATAATTACAGAATATAGAAATTATATAAACTAAAATTGAGATCTGACCACAAAAACACAAAATGCAAACTAAGGGTTTTTAATGCCCAAAAATTCAAGAAAAGTCCTGATCGGGACTCATTCATGCATGGGCGCATGGGTCTCACTTTAGGGTTTTGAAAAATCAAATTACAGAGTTCTAAGTTAATACTTTTATTTTTCATATTTTGGTTTCAAACAGGTAATTACAGTTTTAGATTTCTAGAAAATCGAATCTAAATGCAAGTGTAAAATGATGCTAAATGACAAGAAACAAGACATAATTTGAGATGCAATTTGACTCAAATTTTTTATTTAAGTGAATGATCATGCAATGTTATGAAAATACTCTAAAAATTTGATGAATTTTTTTAATTTTTCAGATTTTAAAGAATGCAAAAATGCAAACCTAAAACCCTAAATGAGATGCAAATAAATGCAATATAATGTGAAGTAATGCAAATCCTAGATCTAGGGTTTGAATGAACTCTATTTTTTGGAATTTTTTTGTACAAATTCGGGTTCACCAAAATGAAATATACAAAAATAGGTTGGATTAAATATGGAATGGGGTATTATGGACCTATCCTCCTATTTTCATTAGGAAATGACATCCACACAAAGAATTTACTTAAAACCCTTGGGTGATTCAACTCAATGAGGAAACCTATTCATTTCCTTATGCTTGAGGACAGGGGTTTCAACTTGAACAACACTTTTTGGGATAAAAAATAAAAATAGTAAATCAACTTAATTATGCCAATTCAAACTTGAAACAATAATACAAAGCTTAATATTGGTAGAAATATAAAACTTTTTATGGATCTGAGAAGGTCTAAGTGATGTGTACTAGTCACCAAAAGGAAGTTTCGAGAGGTTGTCTAGGACTCATTTTCCCATGGGAGAGTGGGTCTTTTGTCAGGTTTTTCAACAACTTTTAGGAGCCTTTGATGCCACTTGATAGATTCTATTTGATCTAGGTTGTAGTGTTGGAAAGTCAAAAATTGGATAGGACTAGTGTATGCTGGAATAGAGGTCATGGATGTGGAAGGAGGAATTAGATTTCCAACCCAAAAGTTTGAGAACAACTAGTCATTGTAGGGACATGTTTATCAATGATATGAGATAGGCTACACATAACTTCTACTCCTAGTTCATTATCAATCATTCCCTTCATGTTATCTATGATGGGAATCGCAGTACTAGCAATGTATTCAGAACTCACAATATTTGCAATTTGTCTAATTCTTCATCCATTTTTCTTAGGTTCACTTGAGGGACATTAGTAACCTTTGATTTAAAATTAGTAACATTGGTTTTTGGTAAGGAGTGTTGGACTCAAGGAACACTGAGAGGGGGGGGTGAATCAATGTTCAGCTAAACTTTAAGTTATAAACCAAATATGAAACCATTCACATCACATAAGCAGAAATAAACATGCAACCATAGGAGGAATACATATTGCACCATAACACCAATATTTTTGCATGGAAACCCTATTATGGGAAAAACCATGGTGGATGTTAGTCCACAATTATACTCGATTAAAAGTATAATGATAAACAAAAAGTAATGCACATGCATTCAGGCTCACTTCCTAAAGCTCACTGCTCAAAAGAAAAGAAGGCTCATTACCTTACAGAAAGTTTTGATTACCATAGAAAAATGAACTGAGAAAATAGCATCTTCCTAGCCTGATTACAGTTCCATTTAAGTTCTTGATCATATTCTACCTTCCTAAAAGATTCGCACTTGCTGCCCTTCTTTAGATTTGCATTTCTCTACTATACTCTGCTCCAAAAGTATTTTCAACTGACTACATCAGATTGATCACTAGTCCTTTTATTCTCTTTCTTATAAATCAAAAAACAAATTTTACAACCACAACATCCTCGCATACACCATACTTTCACACATTCGTACTTCAAAATAATACATATATATATATATATATATATCCACTATATGAAAATTACATCCATAAGTTGGCTTGAACAAAGTAATGAAAGTATATCATATTAGTCAGTTCAAACACATGTATTGATAAATGTGAACCTCCCAAAAGTTGGCTAAGATTTAGTTGGGACCCATACATAACCTTAAAACCAAAATATTCATGTTTCATACATCCGCATAAATCCACATCTTGATACATACACACCTCGGCCTTCAAGAACAAAATAAACAAAAAATAACTTATGTCGGATCAGTTAGCCTAAGTAGAGAGTAGTACCATATCACCAAGGTTGTTGATCATGATTATACGAATTCAAAAACACTTCCTCGACTATCCTCCACATGAAAACATCATTTGATGAAATAATTTGATCAATAGACTGATCAGATGCCCTATTCCTTGTCTGCTAATTGGGTAAAGCATTGTTCTTCCTTTTCTTGCCGGACTGAATAAATTCAAAACCTAAAACCTCATAGATGACTTAGGTTGCCATCAATGACAATACTAGAATTCATATCCAGTCTCCCCCTTTGGCATTAATGGCAACACTTGGTGAAAAATGAGAAAAATATAGATATTTCTTCATTCACTCCCTTTTAGATAGCATTCTTTCCTTATTCATTTTTCACAAAATTCTCCCCCTTTGACATCAACAAAAAAAATATATACTTCCAATCTCCTCAGAATTTTCTGCTTACCTCCCCCTTAGAAGTACAACCAAAAACTTTTCCTATCTCCCAAGGTACTTATTCCTCCAAAAAATTTTACTCAAAATTTTAAAAAAAATAGTCAACACAATCGAAAAATTACCTTGTACTTTTCCTTCATCACCAGAAGGAATATTTTCCAAGCATCAATTGTGATCCCGGTGATGATAATTATGTTGTTGTTAGTTGATGTCTGGTTGACAATTTTCGCAAGTGATTCAGGGATTGTTATCTCTTCTGCTAGCTTTTCTCCTTTCTTTAAGACTTCAATCAATTGTTCCAACCTTCCTTTTATTAGATCATTTACCTTCCAAAAGGTGTCAACAATCTTGTCTTTGTTGAATTGCAACTTTGAATGTTCAGACTGTAAAGCTTGAATTTTTTTTCTTACTGCATCATCCAAGTACTGTTGCATAATGAAGCTCAAGCCAATTTGATTCAACTTTGTTTCAATATGATCTAGCTTTTCCTTGTATTTCCTCACTGCATGAGACCACCTAAGACAATAATTGTAGATAGAGTTCACTTCATTTATGCACTGCCTTAGCTCATTCATCTTCTTCTTTAGTTTGGTAAGAGATAATCTAAACTATTCCTTTAAATGAAGAATTATCTCATCTTCCTCTATGTCTTGAGAATTAGACACCATTGCTTCCTCTATACACAGAATCATTTCATCGGGAATTACATTTCGCAGACTATCCACATCAACATTGTTACACTTGAAGTATGCTCCCAAAGTGTTCTCGATTAGGTCTTGCACAAATGAAGGTTTTTCTAACCATAAGTCTGAAATCTTCTTCATCCCATCATCTTCTTGAATCATCGTCAGTATCATTCCTTTGCTCAAGTTTCCTTCTTCTAACTTATCCTCTATAACTGCAACCGATTCAATTAATTCTAGTTCATCCATAGGAGTGTAACCCTCAGAATCCTCATCAGACACTTCTAACACCACCATTTCTTTTTTCTTTCTTCTCAACATTAGACACTGCAGGTACCGGAGGAGAGTCTTCAAACTTTTAAGCTCTTTTCTACTTCCTTTCACCTTTTCTGGAAGAGGATCCAACCTCAAGAGTTTTTACCAAAGGGGAAATGCCAGCTTCATCAAACATCTTCAACAACTCATAAAATAATTTTTCACACTCAGCATCACAGTTATCCAAAGTGTTGCAATATCTAAAAGTTTGCTTACATACCAGTTCATCTCCCTTCCACACAATATTGTTCATCCAAGGAAAGAATTTTAAGAAATACATCACAATGAATATAATCAAGGTTCCAAATCTAAATGCATAACATGTTTCCTTTGTCAATTGAACATTATCCATCAACTGCTCTTTTAGTAGGCCACATAACTCAAAATCTTCATTTTCCATAATCATTTTGTGTGAGATGTAGACCGCACCTGCCGAAGTGGATCCTTCTCTATTCCTAAAGAAAATTTTATAGGAAATTCCATGTGCAATATACCGTGTAATTGGATCATTAATTTTTGAAATCACCAAGGCTCACTGATCACCGGTTACACCGGTTAGGGTTTGAACTTTTGTATTCCAAATCGACTTTTTCTTCATCACTTCTCCAAAATCACACAATCCTGTTAAATTCTTAATTACTTCCTTCAACATGCAATAGGGTTTTTCCAAAGTTAAAAAATCTCCATTCAATCAGTTCAAGATGAATTTGAAAATTTCTGCATCCGCAAAGTGTGGGAATTCACTCCAAATATCAAGATTTTTATGTTTCTTTCCATCCAACCTCTTCAATTCATTTATAGTCAATGAATACCTCACATTTCCAATTTTAGTGCTGCTATATTCATCCAAAATCACAGTTCCCTTGATTTTCCCCATTTTTTCTTTCGTACGAAATGAATACCAAAAATATTTTTACAATAATTCAAAAATACTTTATAGATTTTCTTCTAAAATCTTCTCATACCTTCGCCAAATCTCCGCAGAGCTCTCCTTCAACAATGCAAGGTGCCAAATGAGATTTTCAATTTTCCTTTTATAACTTTTTGCACCTAACCCTTTTGACTACATTTAATACTTTTCCTTAGAGGTTCCAGTAGGTGTGTTTTCTCAGGCAGCAACAATAAGATTTGTTGTGGATCTCCCAATTTCACTAATTATTGCTTCATAAATTACTTGCATATTTAGAAACTGTTTGCACATCTTAATAATGATTTCCTTCATTCTGGTGCAATTAATTGACAAGGGGGGACAAATTATTTTCAAGAAATAACCCCCCTAGGCCAATGGCCCAAGATTAGTTATCAGAGGAATTACCCGATGATTTTTTAGAAGTAGTTTCTGGTACTGACTTGTTCACTCCTTTAGATTCACTTTTCTTCACCCATGTCTTCTTCATCTGATCCCTTATTTCTTCAATCTATACTTTTTCTTTTCCTTTTTCATTCATTTTTTGGTTTCTTTATTTGTATCCTACACCTCTCCTATCAGTATTTTTGTTCCAGCAAAATTTAGTAATATGACCAATTTTGTTGCAATTGAAGCATACCAGACCTTTTGTGAGTACCCGTCATTCCACTGATTTCCTCTTGATCTACATTGATTAGCAACATGTCCAAATCTTCCACAAGTATAACATGTATTTAAAATTCTTTGTTTTGATAAAACTATTTGAAATACCTCAGCATTCAGTTGATTTATGACCAATCCTTTTGCAACTAAAAGACCATCTAGGAAATGATGAACCGTGTGAACTTTATTTCCTTCTACACTGTGAAGCTATATGACCAAATTTATTGCAAAAAAAGCAGTGACCATTAAAATTTTGTGCATTAGGTTCTCTTACCCAATGCCTTTTACTTCCATTCACTTTATTTCCTTTCTGCATATTCTTCTTTTCTAATCTGGAGCTTTCTCCCTTCTCATATCCAAGCGCACTTTTGTCATGCGTGTCTCTTTTCCCTTTAGTCAACTCATCAAGTTTAGAAAAACTTATTTTTAACCTTTCTTTGTACTCATTGTAGTAGAGAGTTCTCCAATGAGAATAACTATTTGTTTTTCAAGTTCTTTTTCATGATCTCAGGATTGTTGTAGTTCCATCTCTAGTTGAATAAATCTTCTATTAGCTATATTACATTCTTTAGATTTCTATTTTAGGGATTGCACCATATTTTTTTCATTCTTCTTTCTTTCTTCAACTTCTTTGGTTATCTTTACCGCTATAGATTACATCTCAAGCTTTATAGCAATGTTATCCTTGGAAAGCTTCTCACATTCTTCAGTTATCTCCTTTAGGGTTTGATTTAGATGAACATCTTCCAGACTTCCATCTTCTTTCTGTTTCAGCTGGTCACACAACTTCTTCCTCTTTTCTCTTGACTCACTAATTTTATCTAATAGGGATTGAATAAATTTCTCAGCATCAGCAAGATTCGCTTTCAACTCCAATACTTTTGCTTTAGACTAGTCAAGGTCATCAAGTGCCACCACAAGCTGCTATTTAAGACTTTTGGAGTCCATAGCTTCAAGATCCACCTCAATTTGTTAAACTTTTAAGGAGGAACCTGCTCTGATACCAGTTCTGATACCAATTGTTAGACTCAAGGAACACCGAGAGGGGGGGTGAATCAGTGTTCAAATAAAATTTAAGTTATAAACCAGATCTAAAACCATTCACATCACATAAGAATAAATAAACATGCAACCATAGGAAGAATACACATTGCACCATAACACCAATATTTTTGCATGGAAACCCTTTTAGGGGAAAAACCAGGATGGATGTTAGTCCTCAATTATACTCAGTTTAAAGTATAATGATAAGCAAAAAGGAATGCACATGCATTTAGGCTCACTACCTAGAGATCACTGCTCAAAAGAAAAGAAGGCTCACTACCTTACAAAAGGTTTTGATTACAACAAAAAAATGAACTGATAAAATAGCTTCTTCCTAGCCTGATTACAATTCCATTTAAGTTCTTGATCATATTCTACCCTCCTAACAGATTCGCACTTTCTGCCCTTCTACATATCTACATTTCTTTGCTATACTCTACTCCAAAAGTATTTTCAATTGATTACATCAAATCAGTCACCAGTCCTTATTTTATTCTCTTGCTTATAAATCAACAAATAACTTTTACAACCACAGCATCCTTGCATGCACCATACTTTCACACCTTTTTACTTCAAAATAATACATATATATATCCGCTATATGCAAATTACATCCATAAGTAGACTTGAACAAAATAATGAAAGTATATCATATTAATTAGCTCAAACACATGTATTGATAAATGTGCACCTCCCAAAATTTGGATAAGACTTAGTTGGGACCCATACATAACATTAAAATCAAAATAGTCATGTTTCATACGTCCGCATAAATCCAATTCTCGATACATACATAGGTTGACCTTCAAGAACAAAATAAACATAAAATAACTTATGTCGGATCACTTAGCTTGAGTAGAGAGTAGTACCACATCACCAAGGTTGTTGATCATGATTATATGAATTCCAAAACACTTCCTCAACTATCCTCAACGCAAAAACATCATCCAATGAAATAATTTGATCAATAGACTAACTAGATACCATGTTCCTTGTCTGCTAACCCGATAAAGCGTTGTTCTTCCTTTTCTTGTTGAATTGAATAAATTCAAAGCCGCGGACCTCATAAATGACTTAGGTTGTCATCAATGACAACACTAGAAGTCATATCTAATATCCTCAAGCCATATGCCAACAAGGATGTCATAGGAAATGAAGTGTCAAGGAAATGGTCCATAGTGGGTTGAAAAGTGTCAATACTATGAGTGAAAGAGTTGGAAAACCCAAGATCCACGATGAGTGATGTATTGTGGGATGAGATGAGTCTCAAACTACATATCACAATACTATTAGCAATAGGACACCAAGTAGTGAAGCTCATACAAGTTTCACCAAACCTAAGGTACACCCAAAATGGAGAATAGGAAAGAAACAATCAACAATAGGAACTGTAAAGCAAATATGTAAAAAGAGATAGAAATTTTCATATTTTAAACAAGATATTTTTTTATTATACTATGAAAAAACTTGAAAATGATTCCTTGTAATTCCAAAAATTTATGTTTGAAATGCACTTGAATTGATCAATTAACCTTAATGTAAATGATTGTAGAAAACATTTTTTTTTGGAAATTGAAATAGGAACCTGAATATAAAAATAGAAAATGTAGACATAGAGTTTTCAATGCCCAAAAATTCAAAAACAAGCCTAATCAGGGACTCATTCATCCATGCATGAATGGGTCTTGTGTTAGGGTTTTGAAAATTAAATTACAGATTTCTAAGTTGATGTTTATGTTTTCATATTTAGGTTGCAATCAGGTAGTTACAATTTCAAATTTCTAGAAAACCATATCTAGATGCAAGTGTGAAACAATGCTAAATGACAAGTGAAAACACCTAATTTGAGATGCTTTTTTTTTATTCAATTTTCTAATTTAAGTGACTGATCATGCAATGTTATGTAAACACTATGTAAAACGAATGAGTTTTTTGAATTTTTTTCAGATTTTCAAGTATGCAAAATGAAAACCTAAAACCCTAAATGAGTTGCAAATAAATGCAAGTTAACAACCCTAAATCAATGCAATGTAATGAAAAGTAATGCACATCCTAGATCTAGGGTTTGAATGGACTCCAAATTCAAAACTTTTATAGTGTAAAATTTTCAAGTTCACCAAAATGAAACAATGAAAAAATGGTTGGGGTGTGTTATAGCAGGGTTCACCAAACATAGACCTATTTTCCTTTATTTCAGAAGGAAATGAGATCCATATGAAGAATTGACTTGAAACCCTTAGGTGAGTCAACTCAATGAGAGAATCTGATGATTACCTTATTATTGAATATGGGGGTTTTAGCTTGAACAACACCTTTGGGAGAAAAACTAAAAATAGAAGATATACTCAACTATGCTCATTCAAACTTGAAACAAAAATTTAAAGCTCAATATTAACAAAAATAAAAAACTTTATGTAGATCTTAGAGGGGTAAAACATTGTGTACCAATCACCAAAAGGAATTTTCTAAAGGAAAACTAGGACTCATTCACTCATAGGTGAATGGGTTATTGCTTAGGGTTTCCAAACAACTTTCGGAAGCCTTTAATTTCAATATATAGCTTTTATTTGATTTGGGTTTTTGTGTTAGAAAGTTAGAAATCAAATCTATAGGTGAGATTCTATGAATTGATGACAACTTTCCTAATTTTTCCCTTCAAGAGATCTTCAATCCTTCTTCAACCTAATATATACAACCCAAACACAAGAGGATTTTTTTTGTTTTTGGTGAATGGGGGTTTGCCTTGGTCAAACCTCATTTGGGTAATTGAACTTTGAATTGAAATAATGAAATTTGAAAGGAATGATGAATGAACAATGCTATGTTGAAACTCACCAAACCCTTGAATAAACCTTTGAAAATTTGAACTGTTGATCTTGATCTTGCATGAAATGGCTTCAATGGATGTGGATCTTGATGCTTGAGGTATGACTTGAAAGCTTGCTTTGATCTTTGAAACCTACATCACAATGTTAGCTCCAAAAACATGCATGATGCTTAAGACTTTGACATGATGCTTGAGATCTTTATTTCTACAATAAATCACTGATAAATCTACTCTTCAATGCCCTTGACAATAATATTAGCTCTTGTCATCCTTGATGAAATAACCTTGTATTTATAGGTATGTATCCTTAATTTCTTGAAAATTAAACATTACAAGACAACATCAAATTTTGAATTTAGAGACATTAAAATACCACCAAAAACATGATTTATATTCAGGTTCAAAGGCCTAGGGAGGACCCATTTTCCCATGGGCGAATGGGTCTGAAGTCCCTATTCCTAGAACACACATTGCTCAAGGTAAAGTGTTGTGTGCTGGCATTAGTTGTTGTCAGGTTTCCCCTTTGAAAAATATAATTTATTAGGCTTGTATATGTAAAATAGGGCTTATTAAGGCATAATTAAGTCCATTTTAATTGAGGGGCCCAAACAAAGTGTGAAAATGTAAAGGAGTACATTTCTCTACACTACAATGATTATGGAAAAAAAATTCGTTATTGCACTTGAGTGGGTTCGAACGAACGAGAACTATTTGGGGAGTGTGACCCTAGAAAGGGTTGGATACCCATTAATTACAACTACTTAGGCATTATGAATCTCAACAATAAAAAAAATATTTGTAGTCCTTTTCTTGCTCAGAGGTTTTGCTAGAGTCCATGTGGCTTCACGATGCCAATATGGTTAGGTGGTTATCAAGCCTTACTTGATGTATACATCATTACAAATTTCTAGATAAATATGTTTAAATTAAATTTTATGTGAAGTTGCATAAGTGTGTTATTTATTTATAATGGTAAAATGGTTCTTATATAAATTGTTATTTTCAAAACAAAAATTAGTAGTATTTTTTTTAGAATTATCTGATTTGGTTATTACATGCGGTATTGGAGAAAGGTTCAAAACACTAGGCTTGATAGCCTACTACCAATATTAATGTCATAATTTGAGCCTTGTCTATTTCTATAATGTAGCAAAAATTGAATTTATGTTCGTAGATATGGGGAAACCCAAGAAAGTGAGAAAGTATAGGGAGAAGAATTAGGAGGCACCAAAACTATCTAATTTCGAGACAAGGAAAAATGAATCACCCTCCCAAGAGTTGGTAATGATATCAAACTATAAAGCCCTTTCCTCAGCCATGAACCAAATAAAATTGAGCAAAGAGAAAATATTCAAGGAATAATTCAAGGAACCTAAGAAGAGTAAACCATCAATTGTGTGAGATCTACCTTTTGGGTGCAGAAAAAATTACCCTAAGATAAGAAAGGAAGTATGGATGGAATGCCTCTAGGTACATCCAAAAATCAAATGAAAGCAATGAAAATTCTCAAGAAGAACTTGTTGAAGAAGAAGAACAAAAGTAAGAATGTAATCCTTGCAAAGGAATATCTATTTAAATAAAAGGAAGAACCATCCTATTTTTGTTGTGAATAAAAGTTGCAATTTCTTAATTAAAGATTAGATATTAATTTTATTTAATATAAATCTCATAATTTTCTAAGGATTAAAAGAAGAGACAAAATTTTGATAAAATAACTTCTTTGCGTACTCATAAGGAATCTCAAATGGATTTGCTTCACTCCTTGAGGCTTTAGGAAAAATTCCGAGGTAGGACTCGAGCTAATTATTAATTTTAAAAATACTCCTAAAGATGGTGACCTCAGTGCACTTCCAATAGGGAGATGTAGTCTTTAGAGAGCAACTCAAGACCCAAATGGTCTCGATGAGTCTAAGTCTTTAGTCATAGCACTTCCTATCCTTTATGGATAGATGCCTAACATGTTTGGGTAGATACCTATCCCAGATGGATAGATGAAATCCTATGTCGTATCGATAGATTCCCAACTCATATGGTTGGATGTCCATCCTAGATGGATGGATGCCTATCCTATATGCATAGAAGTACCTAAGTATACAATTGAATAAAATTCATAATGAAGATAATAAATAAAAGGAATAGTAGAAATTATAAGAGGCTCAACTTTAGAAAAGAGTAAAATGAGTAAGTCTAAAATCTTGGAGATTCTACTTGAAATACACTTTTGTTTTGTATGAATAAATTGGATAAATCTTAACATTTAGATACTAGAGATGATTATTTGGATTAATTTTTAGGGCTTGAATTTATGTAGTTTTGTGGTTGATATTAATGATTCATGTTTTTTCCTTGATTTTCCTAGTCTTACAATAATAACATCGCTTGGTTTCAAGTTCATGTCGCTTCCTTCTTTTATCACAATAGAGTAGTTGATTAGGTTTTTTGTGTGTATATCTTCATGTATGGTTAGGATTTTGATGTGTATTTGTTAATAACGTGCCCAAAAATAAATTGTAGAAGCAACAACTCTAAGTGATAGCAGATTCGCTTAGACCAAAATTTTCCTATTAACTTAGAATGAAAAAACAGCAATAAAATAAAAAGAGCACCAAAGAATAGCCTGCAATCATGTAGATGGATTTGATACTATGGTAGGGTTTTATGTGGTGGAGCTTGCAACCTTTTAAAGGATTTTTTTTTTCAAAATTCCTTTTTCTTCCTAAAATCACTAATTGCAACATTATAATTTTAATTCATACAAGGATATTTATAACTTGAATTTATACAAGGATATTTATAACTTGAAGTTATACAAGGATATGTTGGTGTGATTATAAGAATATAGTGTAGCTTGTCACATATATTTTTAAATGGATCCCATATAGTGAAGCCTAATGTCCCATCTTTAATGCGACAATAAAATATTATGTTTGGGAAATGTCATTGTCTGTATACATGAAAGAATTAAGACACCAAAATGCTAGGCAATGCATTGGTGTACAACTGCCAAACACTTGCAGCAAGTATTTCCTAGTTAACACCTCCAAAAAATCTTGCTACCTTCTTAACCATGAAGATGATTGACACTGATAATGGGATAATAATCAAGATGACACATCAATGATTTTTTCATTTTCAAAATTTTAGACTAAATTATCAAAAAACATATATCCACTCAACTACCTTACATCTGAATAAACACCATGATTTTTGACCCAGAGCTTCATGCATATAAATGTTGTTTGAGAATTATAAATTCAATTTTACCTTAAAAAATTACATAATTGATAATTAGTCCTACAATAATCTACACAATGGTTAAAAATGTCGTTATCAAATTGTTATTCATTGAAAAATAGGTACCTGTATATTTGGTACCAAAAGTAAAGTTTGATCAATTACTCTGCAACCATTAGACTTCTAATAATTTTTTCATCCAAATTACATGGAATGGAATCTTGTACCAATCATAAAGCATAAAAAAAAATGGATTGTCATAGTCACAACCATTTCAGATAGATACCCTATAACTTATAAGCAAGATACCATAACTTCATTTCAATCACCTTGCCTTGGTCAATGAATTTAGTGGATTCTATAGATGTTGTGTGTGATTTGGTAGGTGAGGAGGTTTCCTGAAATGGGGATAGTAACAAGAGTGATGAAGAAATCACAAGCATGGGAGAGAGTCAGCAGCAACTCCAATGTGGTCAAGAGGAGGATGAAGTATAATGATTGTAATGGCTATAGTGTAGGAAAATTTATAGCTTTATCACACTTTATTTGGGAATGATTAATATTAAAATGAACCTAATATAGCCTTGATGTAGTGTTTTAAGGTGTTGTACACATTTACATTAATTTTAGGGCCCTTCTAAGCTAAATAGACCTCATTTTTCCTTAATTTAGTGTTGTGAAATGTAATTATTTATATCTTCACACTAATTTTTGGGCCATCTTACATTAATGACTTTTAAATCATCATTAGTAGGCCCTTAGGACCCTTTATTATGCATCCCAAGCCTTATTTCAACTAAATTCCTGACATATCCAACAAATACATTCAATTTTCTAACCCCCCAACATTCTCACCCCAAAAATCTAGGGTGGGACTTATATACCACCTTGGGCATATGAGTCCCCCTAGGTGGTACCCATACACCACCTTGGAATATGAATCCCCCTAGGTGGGACCCATATGCCACATTGGTCGTTTGAGTCCCATTTTGGGAATTTTTAGAGTTTTGAGTGGGAAATCAGGGTTTTGAATTCAAATTTTATGAATGACGGTATTTGGGATCTAATAAACAATATCTTATATGGAGTGCCTATATAAACAAGGCTTCAAATCATTATTTCACTAATAAATCAAGATTCAAGTATCCTACGACTTCAAAAGATCATTATAGAGTACTCCAAAGCATTTCTAAGGCATTCAAGGGAAGATTTGTGGAAGATTGTTGCAGCAATTCAAGATCCATTATCATGTCAAAGGCTTGATGCATCATGCATGTGGTTTTGAACTAATTTTGTGGTGTATTTGTGACCAATGACATAGTATAGGTTAACTACACCCAATCCATACAAATTCGAGGCATATCTAATCCACTAAGCATCAATCCCAATAAGATCATTCAATGTAAACAAAGACAAAAAGGCCATTAAAACTAATATATTAAAACATGAAAGATTAAAAAACATCTATTCTAAGACATTAAAACTTATCCTATTGGGGGAGTGGTGTCACATTGATGTGGAATGGTGACCCTTTCCCAATCCCTTGGATAATGAGCTTGTTTCAATCAGTTTTATTGAAAAAAACTGATGAAACCAATAAGAGATATATGTAAAACATGATTAAAGCTAATTTAACATGATAAAAGCTAAGATGATTGATTTAAGTATATGCAAAGCTATTCTAAATGTATGCAAGATTTGAAATATTAGAACCATAGTTTCAAAATATACTAGAAATGGATGCAACCAAGTTACCATGGAAGCCATTAATGGATGCTTTAAGAAATTATGATCAAGAAATTAAACTAAAAAAAACTAAATATGGATTCAAATGGGAGTTATTTTAACAACATAAGTTTACTATTAAAATATGGATCCATTTGTCTCCAACTAGTGATCTATTTATAGGAGAGAAAATGAGAAAGCAATAAATGAGATTTATTTGATCTATCAATGGTCACAAATGAAAGGAGGATGAAACATGGGTTGAGGATTCCAATCCATGGTCAAGGTTGAAAGGTTACAAGGATCAAATAATTTAATCAATGGTCCAAATTAGTTTTCAACAAACACACTTCCTAAGAGTTAGGAAGAGGTTAAGATATATTTTGGAGGAATGAGTGCATAAAAGAGGATAATCCATAGGAATATTCTCTTTTGGAGGAATGTGTAAAAGAGGGAATATTCCCTTGCAAGTTGGAGGATGAGGATAATTAGTAATTTAGTTAATTAAAACTAAATTTGAATGAGAAATCAAGGGCTTAGATTGAAAAGATCAATCAATGGTCAAGATGGAAAGAAGATGGAGGAATGGATCATGGATTCCCACCAAGGGTTGAAAATGCAAGTTGATATTTAATGAAGCACTCACAATCATACAAACAAACACACTTTGCAAAAACTTTAAAAAGTTGTTGCAAAATTTGTTTGGAATAATCATTACCTTTTCTTGAAGGAAAATAGCAGAATATTCCTTTGGAATACTCCCTATGCAAGTGGATGAGAGGGAAATTAGCAATTTAGTTAATTAAAACTAAATTTGAATGTGCAAGATGAGGAATGTGAGGATATTCATCAAATTATTGATTTGTTTAATGAAAAGGGGATGCAAATATGATATTTAATTAAATAGTTTAGGTTATTTAAATAAATAAGAGGACATAGGGTTAAAATTAAATAATTTGCATTATTTAACTAAACCAGATGAAATGTTACTGTGGGAGGGTAGGAATTAAACCAATTAGGTCAATTAGATTAATAGATGAAAATGAAGCATTTAATTAAATAATTAGGCTTATTTAATTAAACTAGAAAAAAAAAGATGGATTTCAGGACGAAATGATCTTAATATATCGAATTTAAGTGTTTAATACCATTTAAGACATTTTTAAGTGTCCACATTTTTCCCCTCTTCGAAGCGAGGTACCTATTATGTTGGTTCAAAGATTAACACTTTTCAGATTAAAACTATTGCTCGGATCAAAAATTTAAAATTTTCTAATTTTTAAGATGCACCACTGTTGCCCTAGCAGAAGGAAATAAGCTGGTACCTTGCCTCCTCGAGAAATTAGGAAAAACAATTGAATTTTGGGTTGATTTCATGATAAAGGTGCAAGATAAATTTAGCTCAAAGAGGACTAAAAAGCTCAAATGTGCTATGTAGATAGATTTGGTGATGTATAGATAGTCATTAGCCATGGGTAGCCTCATGTATATTTTCAAATATCACACATTTTTTACGCTTGTATAGAAATGTTAGTAAATATAGAAGAATAAGAAGAATAAGATGGATGGATTGACCATTGATTTTGAGATTGATTTAGAAGTCCAACAAGCCTATGATTCATCAAGACTTTATTAGATATGGTGATGAGATAGATGATTTTTCTCAATTATGGGATTGGGATAGTACATCATTCCTTATTTTTTGATATAACTGCACCATAGAAAAATAGCCCCTTGTCATTTTCATGGTATTTTTAATCTTTTCTTCATGATGCTTGGTCCATTTTGCTCTGATTTACTGTTACAATGTGGCTTGAACATTCACATTAGGTCCTTAAAATTCAAATAATGGCATCTTGTGAAGGTGTTGTGAAGTTTTGTATAACATTTCTACACTTTTCTAGACTCCATTTAATATAATTCACCTAAAAATCATCTTTTCATCACTATTTAAGTCTTATTTTGAGTGTTGTAAATTCTTGTAACAAGATTTCACACTTTTCTAGGCTTATTTTCCTTATTTACACCTTTCTTATGCTTTATTTGACCCCTTTATGCCCTTATAAGGCTTAATTAAGTGTATTTTTGAATGTAAACCTGAAAAAAAATATTAAATGCAAGTTAGTTCCCGACATCCTTTCACAAGCCTAGGGTATAACCCATTTGCCATGGGTGGAAAATGAGTCCCCCTTGGCTCCAAATTCAAAATATTTCAAATTTTCTTTTGGGTTTTTATTCAAAATTACCTTATGTCAACCTGTGATGAGGTATTATTGGGTTACTAAGGCACAAGTGCGTATAAATAAGTGTTTATACATCCATTCTAACCCCCATTCATCAAGTTCCCTTATTCACTCACTCATTCAAGCATTCAAGCACTTTGCATCATTAAATCAAGCATTAATCAAGTATTTTAGAGTAGCCATTGTTGCATCTTCATATTTCTTTAATAAGGGTTTGGTAAGTTGATAGCATTTACATATTATTTTTTTATCATTCTCTCCCATTTCATTATTCCATTAAGGGTTTGATTACCAAAGTGGGATTTGACCAAGGAAAGTCCCTATAACCTAACCCTTAACGATTTTTCCCCTTTTGCATGTGTGTTTGAAGAATTGTGTATGTAGATTTGACAAGTATTTAAGTGTTGAAAAGTGTACAAGAAGTCAACAAAGTGTTTCAAGTCAACTACATCATATTTCAAGCTTGGAGAAGACATTTTGTCCATTTTCTGCAGATTTGACTTCAGCAACCTGATAAGCAGATAACCTTAGATCTGGTGCTACAAAATTGGTCCCTAATTTCTCAAAATTTTGGGAGAGGATTGATTCACCATCAATTGCGAATGAGTCCCACCTTAAGGCTAGAAATCTAGATTTTGTCAGATTCTAGATCTCGACGCTCAGAAACCAGCTTTTAGTAGTTTTCATCAGAAGCAGGATTGATTCGCCATCAATGGAAAATGAGTCCCACTAGTGATTTTTAGTGGTTTTTATCAACATTCAAAATATTATAGAATCTTCATCAGACTCCAGGTGCACTCTGTTTCAATATTTTTCCTTTTTTGTTTTTCATTTATTCATACTTAGTTCATGTTTGCAAACATCATTGTGTTTTCAAGAATTGCATAATTCTTAAGTTTTGCATTCATAATTCAATCAAAAAGTTCATTTAGTTTCACTTAGATCATCTCATTTATTCTAAATAACATCATACACAATTTCCTAATTTGAGTGAACTAGTTAGATTCCTTTGAGTAGGGTTTGTCTCTCTCCTTTTAGGTGAAACATCATAAGAGTGCAAGACTAGTCTATAAGCCCTACCCAAAAATCTATGGTTCATTTTGGTGAACCTACCTATTGAGCACTTTAAATTTTTGATTTCAATTGCATCTTGCATCCTATACTTCATTTACATCAACATTAAATTAGGGTATTGTTTTGTTTTTGCATCCTAGGGTTTCTTCAAATTGCATTAGTGAAAAACTCATTTAGATTTCATTCTTGCATAACATATCATTTTTAAAAAACTACAAATCTGCATCTGCATCCTTCATTTTCATCTAAAAATCATTAAACCCACTTTACATTTTTTTAAAAACACAAAAAAAATATCATACTTGGACTCATTCGATACCTATGAGTGAATTAGTCCACCCGCACATTTTAGATTGCATTTTTCAGCATTTTTTGGGAATTCCTTGCATTTCTATTTTTTTCTTCCTTTCTATTAAACTTTCCATATTTTTTGTTTATTGCATCTTTGTTTTCTTTCATCATGGATTTTTTCTTTAATAAGTTCTTGGCATCCTTGAAATCTTTAGTTGATGTGTCCAATTGTGCCTTTGGTTGTGATCCCATTGACCCTGAGCTTCCTCATGCTCCTCCAACTCCTCGTGATTTTCCTCCTCATGATGTTGACATCATAGGAGAATATTATGTTAGCATTAATGAGTTCTTTAACAACTATCTTGACAACCTTGAAGCTAACAATACATTTTATCCATCTATGAAGTCTCAAGACTTTCCTACTGTCTCTCCTCCTAACATGTTTGGCTTCTTACATCCTGAAATTCTTGAAGGGCCTAAGGTTCCTCCCACAAATGGACCTAGTTCTTCCTCACAAGAAATTCCACAAGCATACATATTGCAAATATCATCATATTCTTGGCCATCACAGTGAAGAATGTCGCACATTAAAGGAAGTATTGAATAAGTATCACTTTACTAATACTGACTGTTATCATATCATTCCATAAATTCACTTTTTCTCTTTCAAGCCATGATTGAATAATCTTCCATTCTCATCATATCATGATCTTTCCCATCATATATCTTGGCTCACTCTTTTCTTGCACTCAGTGGAGGAAAGTTGTTGTTAGCCTTGTCCTGGTAATGCATTTGTCTTTGTCTATTAGCTTTGTTATTCACCTTCTACTTATACCATCTGAGATTGGAAGGTGCATGACTTGTTTGATGTGTGACTAGCATTTGCATTACTATATCTTTTTCTTTCTTTTTCTGTGTGTATCATGTTCCCTCATATTGTGTGTTTGATGTTCTCTCTCTCTTTGTACCTTTCTATTCGTATCTCCATTCTTCTATATGTCGTCACATTGTTTTTTGCTTTTTCACTTTTTTGTTAATGTATTTTCCTTTTTGGGATGATGCAAAGCATTGAGATGTACTCAATCTCTTCCATGTTGACCCAAAAGGTCTATCACTCTTTTTCATTTTTCCTTTTTTGTGTTTTTCTTTTTGGGGATGACGCAAGGCATTGAGACTTAAATTTCTCCTTCATGTTGACCCAAAAGGCTTTCCTTTCGCTTCTTGATTTCACCTTTTTCTTTCGCATTTCGCATTAATTTTGTGTTTTCCTTTTGGGGACAATGCAAAGCATTGAGACCACAATGACTCTTCCATGTTGACCCAAAATGGATTTTCTTTTGTTTTCGCTCTCTATGTGTCATTCTTCTTGTTCTATGTGCTTTGGGGAACGATGAAAATTTTGCGCTCTTTAACAAAAACATTGCAACAACAAGCATACTGACCCCAAATTTATAGATACCTTATGTGTTTGGTGTGTTCTTTTTTGGGAAAAACTGATTCTTTTTCTTTTTATTTTCCTTTTGTTTCTATTTACATGATGTAGCCAAACTTAGAAACATATGACTTGGCATAGGGGCTTTCCAAGTTGGCTCTCATGTCTTGTTTTCTTTTTGCATTCTTCCCTTGGCTACTTTAAAGTAATTTTTCATAGAATAGTGTGTAGCAATTCCTTTAAAGTGGGGAGCATACATTAGCATAATTTCATTTACATTATTGGTTTTTAGTGTAGCCTTCTTACTTCACATGATCCATTTGTCACTTTGTGGATGTCATTGGGTGTAATGTCCTTCATAAGTCTGATCTATCTTAGCATATTACATTCCTCTTAGTGGCCTGATGCGATGCACTGCATCCCCTAAGTTGTGAATAAACTATTCTTTGATTGGTCCTCTCTTGGAGATGTTAGACACAATGTTCCCTAAGTGATAGACCTTGCATGAACTTAACAAGACTCCTTTAAACATCTTTTACATTTTACATTTTACATTTTATATCTTTTCCACATTGAATAACATAACTTGCATGCCTATGGTACCTTACATTTGTTCATGAGTTCTAAGCATACAAAGCTTTTCTTATGAAGCATGAACCAATGTTTTCCTTTGTGGTGCCTTGTTAAATTTATCAAGAAGTATAACTTTGATATGGCTGATTGGGAAGCCCACTCAGCAGCACGACTTTCCCCATATCCACCTATGTGTGTGTGAGTGCATACCAATTAGTGCATGTACTTCAAATTTTTGGGTCTTCTCACCCAGCGGACCACCATGAGTTTTGTCACCCCAAGTGAGTATGCATTCTCTTTTTCAAACAATCAGCCTAGATCTAATCCACAACTAGGACAGACGATCAAAGCTCAATTCAATTTCCATTTCACATGTAGGTTCCTTTGTTCTTATGTCTATTTTTCCATGGGGTCTTCATCTTGGGGGCTTCATCATCCCTCTTGATTGGTTTTATTCCATCTTACTAACATAAGCGCATTTGGATCCTTTTCGATATGCATGGCTACTTTAGTGTGAGTTTGAAGCAGGTTCATCCTCTCACTAAAGCGGGGGCTAAATGCACTGTAGAAAAATTGACCCTTGTCATTTTCATGGTCTTTTTAGTCTTTTCTTCATGATGCTTTGTCCATTTTTCTCTTATTTAATGTTACAATATGGCTTGAACATTCACATTAGGTCCTTAAAATTCAAATAATGGCATCTTGTGAAGGTGTTGTGAAGTGTTGTAAAACATTTCTACACTTCTCTAGACTCTATTTAATATAATTCACCTAAAAATCATCTTTTCATCACTATTAAAGTCTTATTTTGAAGTGTTGTAAAGTCTTGTAACAAAATTTCATGCTTTTCAAGGCTTATTTTCCTTATTTACATCTTTCTTATGCTTTATTTGACCCCTTTATGCCCTTATAAGGCTTAATTAAGTGTATTTTTTAATGTAAACCCAACAAACAATATTAAATGCAAGATAATTCCCGACACCCTTTTACAAGCCTAGGGTGGAACCCATTTTCCATGGGTGGCAAATGAGTCCCCTTGGCTCCAAATTCAAAATATTTCAAATTTTCTTTTGCGTTTTTATTCAAAATTACCTTATGTCAACCTGTGATGAGGTATTATTGGGTTACTAAGCAACAAGTGTGTATAAATAAGTGTTTCTACATCCATTCTAACCCCCATTCATCAAGTTCACTTACTCACTCACTCATTCAAGCATTCAAGCACTTTGTATCATTGAATCAAGCATTAATCAAGTATTTTGGAGTAGCCATTGTTGCATCTTCAAATTTATTCAATAAGGGTTTGGTAAGTTGATAGAATTTACATGTTATTTATTTGTCACTCTCTTCCATTTCATTATTTCATTAAGGGTTTGATTACCAAAGTGGGATTTGACCAAGGCAAGTCCCTATAACCTAACGCTTAACCATTTTTCCCCTTTTGCATGTGTGTTTGCAGACTTGTGTATGAAAATTTGATAAGTATTTAAGTGTTGAAAAGTGGACAAGAAGTCAAAAAATTGTTTTAAGTCAAATACATCATATTCCAACCTTCGAGAAGACATTTTGTCCATTTTTTGCAGATTTGACTTTGGCAACCCAACAAGCAGAAAACCTCAGATTTGGTGCTATAGAATTGGTCCCTAATTTCTCAAAAAATTTGGGAGAGGACTGATTCACCATCAGTGGCAAATGAGTCTCACCTTAAGGTTGGAAATCCAGATTTTGTCAAATTCCAAATCATGACAATCAAAAACCAGCTTTCAGTAGTTTTCATCAGAAGCGGGACTGATTCGCCATCAGTAGAAAATGAGTCTCAGTGGTGATTTTTAGTGATTTTTATCAACATTCAGAATATTCTAGAATCTTCATCATACCTCCAAGTGCACTCTGTTTCAGTCTTTTTCCTTTTTTTTCGCATTTATTCATGCTTAGTTCATGTTTGCAAACATCATTGTGTTTTCCAACATTGCATAATTCTTAAGTTTTGCATTCATAACTCAATCAAAAATTTCATTTAGTTGCACTTAGATCATCTCATTTAATCTAAATAACATCATACACTTCCTAATTTGAGTGAACTAGTTAGATTTCTTTGAGTAGGATCTTTTTCTCTCCTTTTAGGTGAAACATCCTAAGAGTGCAAGAGTAGTCTATAAGCCCTACCTAAAAATCTACAGTTCAATAATGCATAGACACAATGCATCAAGGTAATGATAAACAGGATGGTGTTGTATCTAGTGTGATGGAATTTAACTCTGTAAACAGATAGGATAAGTCTTGTTCACACCTTGACGTATGTAAACCTTGTTGGAATGTAGTTTAGAAGTTTAGAATATTTTGGACCAAAGCATATGCAATAGTCAACAATCTACTCTAAATGACCTCCCTACACACAACAAATCAAGTATGCACCAAAGTTATTTTACAATATAATATCCCACAAGCACAACAAACAAAAGATAATGATCGATGCCCCATTCCTTTTTCTCTAGATCATTTAGACATCATTGACAAGTCCTTGGAATGGGGCAACAAGATAAATCATAAGACAAGATAAAAAATAAACAATCAATGTTATTTATATCTCTTTCCAAAGGTGTAATATGTGTTGAGGATAAATATCCAAGGTGATTGCAAATGATAATGCCCATTGCAAGAAGGATGTAACCTAGGAAGTTTTATCAGATGTTGAAGGGTTGATAGTGTTGTGTGTTCTCACAACACGCCCCAACACTAAGAGCTTGGGGACCCAAGAGAAAAAAATTTATATAACTCTTATGGTAAAAGCTAGGAAATTGAAAGATCACTGGAAGTGAAAAGAAAAAGAGAAATCTTAATCAAAGAGTACTTCGTAAAGAAGATATTTCAGGTACTGGGTACTAGAAACCAGAAACATGTAAGAAGGCGAAAAAGGTCATACAAGTAAAATTGAAGAATCTGGTCTGATGTTGGAGTTCTGGTAAAATGGGAGTCCGATAAGAAATCGAGGTCCAAGAAAATTCATGAGTAAAGCTGAATATCGAGTACTAGGTACCAGGCACCGAGTACCAAATACCGGGTTGCAAAGTAAAGTTTTGAAAGATTTTTGAAATTATCCAATGATTCTGACATTCTGGTAGTTTGGTATACATATGAGGATTTTACGATAGAAAACATGTTAATTACATGATATTTTTTCATTAATATTTGAATATTGGTTTTATTTACATGAGATGTTATAAATGTTTTCTTTCTTTAAAAGGGATTTAATGTGTGGAATTTTTTATTGCAAGAGATATGGATTGTGATGCAAAGTTCAAGTGTGGACGGTCAGGAAAATTGAGTTTGTGAATAAATATGATGTGGTTACCAGGTTCAAAGGTACATTTCATAAGCTCATGTTGGAGTATAGATTGTTGCAAAGATGAGACAAATATAGGATCCTAGGATGCTGGAGTTCAAGCATGTAGCACAAAAGTGTACACATTCCAGGGTTGGTCCATCCTTGGATTGTTCAAATCGAGAAAAAACCTGAAATGTAGGGGCTAAACTTCCATCTGATCACTTAGATTTTACGGGAAGTGAGTACATTTTATTTGAACAAATTTGTTTGATTCCAAAAGGAATCCTGAAAAAGATAACAAAGTAGAACCCAAAGAGCTTCAATGTGCAATTGGAGTTGACTTTCATTGACTTTAATTGTAATTCTCCTATTAGTCACAATATTCCACATGCCTTGATGTAATTGGTCCCTTAGATTTCCTCTCATGTATATGTCTTATCCTATTTGAGCCTTGTGTTCTATAAAAGGCCAAAGGATACACCTTTTTTATTTTAAGTTTAGAATTTGTAGATTCTGAAAGAGCATAAACTTTTCTCAGTTTTGTTCTTTTTTCTTGTTTTTTAGATTATTCCAGCGTAAAAATTTGTATGCACGTAGACATTGATTAATATCAGAGCTTATTAGATAGCTACCTATCTCATTAATTTTATAGCTAGTTTGGTTAGTTCAGTCGAACAAGACTATATGCTATGTCATTTAAGGGTGCATATAGAACCTACTCGGTGTCCAAACAATTGCCCCCTCTTCAAAAGCTCGCACCATTTTATATGTAGTTGTGAATAATTTTGGTGAAGTATAAAGTGGTTTGCTCTATTTTAATTGATTCTTTGGGGCATGCATGGAGAATAATCGGGAGCAACTTTTTTTTTCAGTATTTTTATACTTTATTTTAAAGTAGATGTTTAAATTTCTAAAAATGTTCCAAAAAAAATAAAAATGAATGAATGGAATTTTATTGAAAATATTTTAAGTTTTCTATAATGTTGAATGCTTAAGGCTAAATCTACTTAAGTGATAGCAAAGGATTTGTGTTGATGTCATGGAATTTATTTCAAATCATTCAATTCTCATGATATTTGTCTTTATGAACTACTTTGAAAACTTAGTATCTAATATAATTCAATATTACCATAGTCCCCTTGAGATTAATAGCATCATCACATCAAACCTGAGAGCGACCCTAGTGCAACCATAACCTAGTTATCAAAGACTTGGAATTAAACTGAAGTCAATCTTTCTCTATTAAAGCAGAACTCCCATTAGGTTGTCTTGTTTCATATCTTTCAAGGAGAAAATTCCACTTTGCGGTCTTGTCTGTGAAGGTATTATTCGCCATGTTCACCTATGAGTGAAACTATCATCAATAGATAGGTTGTTTGAAAGGTCATTGATATAAGGTTTGATTGACATGTTTGATAATGATCAAGAGTTTGTTTTTTGCATTTAAAGGTGCTACTTTTGTTGATTGTTGTACTTATTCTTTTGTCTATGTTACCAAAGGGTAAGGGTAATGATTGATTTATTATGGATGAAAGTTTATTGTAGGTGAAAGAAAAATGGGATGGGTGGTTTTGGATTTTTTCATAATATTTCAATGTTTTTGGTATTTTGCAAATGTTTTGAGGTTTTTTTTGGTTTTTTCGATAGTTTATGTGAATATTTTGGTTTTTGATTATTTGAGGATTTTTTGAAGTTTTCAAAGATTTTTTATGTTGCTTAGGAGTTTTGAATGTTTTCTAATGTTTGGGTTTTCAAATATTTTCCAATGTTTTTGTGTTTTTCTAAAATTTTAATTTTTTTTGGGATTTTTTTATTTTTCAAATGTTTTGGGGTTTTATGAATTTTGACCAAGAACCGATCCTAACAAACTATCCTAGGGGCCTCAGGGGCACATCAATGATGGCCTTGCCTATGTTATACATGCAGAGACCACATAGTTCAACTGACTTGACTAATTATCAATGAGATATGAACACTTGATGGATTGCTATTTTATTATTATGAACTCCTAAAGGATTGACCTAGGGTGTCTCGGGGGCACATTAGTGATGGCCTTGCCTATGTTCAAGCTTAGAGACTCGTAGTTTGATAAGGTAGTATTTTTGGATTTTGGATTTTTGATGTTTTAACCTTTTTAGGGATTTTGATGTGTTTTGGATGTTTTGGATTTTGACTTTACAATTTTTTGAATGTTTTTGGATTTTAGCTATACAAGATTTTGATGTTTTTGGATTTTTTTGATTTTACAAGTGTTTTTGGATTTTGATGAGTTTCTAGGATTTTTTTTGGGATTTTCGATGATATTTTGAGGTAAACAATACCTAGATCATGATGTCTATGTCAAACTATGAGATATAAGACATGGTTCAAGAGTTATTTGAAAACAAGAGTGCAAGAACCTGCCCCCAATGGCTAGCAATGCTTCATGGTTCAATGGAAAAACCAAGATAGGTAATGTATATGCTAGAGTTCAATAGAGTTTTATCATGCTAAAAATGGGCTATGGGACTTCATGAGATAAAATGGTAAAGATCCTATCAAAAATTTTCCATGAGTAGATTTGAAGTATACGTCGAATCTTTATCAAGATCAAGATAAACTAGAATATCTGGATGAATTTGGATTAGATGGATGGAAGGAACATTGGATTTATCATGACAAGGATGAGATGCTTCCATCTAAGAAGGATCATATAGAATCTCATTTCTACTTATGACGCTTATTTTCTAGTTTTTCATCATAGTACTTTCCCAAAGTGCCACCAGAGTGGTTTTCACTGGAGGACTATTTTTATTTTTACTATTTTCTTGATTTTTTTATTTTTTAATTTTCTTATTTTTTGAAAAAATTTACCCTCATCTTGAACCAGCTGGTGGTATTCATGTAGAGGCCACTATCATAACATGCCAACGACACCCTGATTGAAGAAGCTACTTTGCTAAGATACAAGCACTTGAATGCAACTTTGAGGAACTATGATTTGTCTTGTGGTTATCGGAACTAACCTTGTATATGTGTGCACATTGTGATAGAGTGCTCTCGAAATCCTTATGATGAAGAGTAGCTGCCAAAACATAGTCAATGTGAGAATTAGATATCATAATGGAGTGTACGGTGTCATGTATGAAGGAATATGAGATAGATTGTTAGATGGTTTGGAACCTTTAACTCTCCAAACTTGAAAAGATGAGCAATGATGGTTTGGAATGAAGGTTTTCGTGGAATTAGGACTGACCACTGGATATACTTCATTCCTTGCTTGAGAAGTCTACTTTTGTATTTCAAGATGCTTATGATGGATACTTTTCCCTTTTTTAGTTTTCCCCATAGTTTCTTTAACTAACGGAGTTTTGGAGGGATGATTTTCTTTATTTTTCTTTTGTATCCATTTGTACATGGTGTGTCCTTTTTTCTTTACTACTTCATTTTCTTTGATGATCTTCTCCTTGCTTTGATATGAATCATTCTTTTTACGTTGGTTCATTTGTGTATGATATGATGGTGGATGATGATTCATGATATGACTAGCTATAGTGTTGATAGTATTTTCATCATAAGGATTCTTCATGCCTAGTATGTTTATGTTTGCTTTAGACAAGATTTTCACTAGTGTTGTGAAGGTATTATCAATACCTAATCCTTTCCCATGATAATGTATCCTCTGATTTGTAGCCACTGAATATGACTTGTCATGAACACATGATATTGCTATGGGTTCCTGTTGTTCAGGAACATGAATTTTTTGCTTTGATTCTATGACATCGTTATCTGTTGATACTACTTCAAAAGATGTTTGTGCTGATTTAAAAGATGTCAATGATGCACAATCACTGTAAGTGTAGACATGCAAAACTAACATTCTGCATTTGATCGGGATCATTTATCAATTGAACTAGATATTGCATTAGATCCATTCATCACCTTCATCCATTTAAATAATCTCATTGCCTAAGGTTATTTAAAATCAAAAATCCATTTAAATCAAATCATAAATTTTATTCCATCATTTTCTAATTCAAATAAATCAAATATCAAAGTCCAAAATGTCAACTCACCTAATCAGCATTAAATCAGCATAATCATCATCTAATCCTAATCTAATGTTAATCCCATCCCACTTGCATTATCTAGATCTAGCCACTTGCACAATAAATCAATTTTATTGATTTATTAAAACCTCATTTTCTCTCAACATGACAAGTCAAACAGGGCATTTATTGCTCTTCTTTCTTGTCCCCCTCTCAAAATTTATTGCAAATTTGAATTCAAAATTTCCCCCTCTTGGGCACTCTTCCCAAATCTTGCACAACCATTGACCACTCACATGATGACAAGTGTCCTCAACTCATTGGCTTGTTTTTGATCCCACATTGGTCCCTCTACAACACTTGGCATTTTGAAAATATTTAAATAGGTGCATCATCCTCAAGCAAAGCCTTCACAATTCCATGCAAGGTTACTCTCTTCATTTGAGATTTGATCTTGCTTATCATCACTCACCATATCCATTTGCATTTTATCATCTTAGCTTTGATCAAGGATTGGGAAAGGGTCACTAGCACATGTGACACCAATCCAACTATGGAATAGGTAACTTGTGATTGCTTTCATGATGCTTGTAGCTTTCTTTCATCCTTTTAATGCATGTTTTAAGTACTTTGCAAGGTATTCCATAGGAGTGTTCTTGAAGGATTTGTAGGTGCTAACCCTTGTTTGAGTTTAGTATTTGCAGATTTTTAAAGGCATGCTCACATTTGGGGCTAGAAGGACCAATGTTGTAGAGGGACCAATGTGGGATCAAAAACAAGCCAATGAGTTGAAGACACTTGTCATCATGTGAGTGGTCAATGGTTGTGCAAGATTTGGGAAGAGTGCCCAAGAGGGGGGAATTTTGAATTCAAATTTGCAATAAATTTTGAGAGGGGGACAAGAAAGAAGAGCAATAAATGCCCTGTTTGACTTGTCATGTTGAGAGAAAATGAGGTTTTAATAAATCAATAAAATTGATTTATTGTGCAAGTGGCTAGATCTAGATAATGCAAGTGGGATGGGATTAACATTAGATTAGATTAGATGATGATTATGCTGATTTAATGCTGATTAGTGTGAGTTGACATTTTGGACTTTGATATTTGATTTATTTAAATCAGAAAAGGATGAAATATGATTTAGGATTTGATTTAAATGGATTTTTGATTTTAAATAACCTTAGGCAATGAGATTATTTAAATGGATGAAGGTGATGAATGGATCTAATGCAATATCTAGTTCAATTGATAAATGATCCTGATCGAATGCATAATGTAAATTTTGCATGTCTACATTTTTGCCCCTCTTTGAAGCAATGTACTTGTTGCGTTGGTTCAAAGAATAAACTTGCCGCTATAAAAATTTAAAAAATTTCTGATTTTTCGGATGCCCCAAAGTGTTATTAAAGCACAATCGGGTAGATGTCTCCCCTCGAGAGATCGAAATAAAAAGATTCAATTTGAGTGGCTCCATCTCACGATAAAGAGGTTCAAAATGGGTGGGTTATGGACGATCATGCAAAATGAGATGATTTTCCTTCAAGATTAGAATAACAAATCTATTATTCTAAAACAAATTAAATGATGATACATACAGATGGATGAGATGGATGTGATATGTTGTGATTATGCAACGGATGATTTATGATATGCTTAGACTAACAGATCTATATTATGATGATGATATGCAATGCATGTGAAATGATCAATGTTTCCTATGATGTATGATATGAATGATATGTGGTATGCAGTTTATTGATGGTTTGCAGATGCAGGATGGATGCATGATGGATGCATGATGTTAGTGCAGGAATGAGATGATGACAAGAGGATCCAACAAGTCCATGATTGGTCGAGACTTTATTAGAGATGATGATGATAGATGATGATGATGATAAGTGATGATGATGATAAATGATGATGGTTTATCAAGGATTGGGATTTTCAAAGGGTCACTTACTTTATTTTTGATAACACCCTGCTAACGATGCATCAAGGTATAAAGGACTGTGATGGCTTTTGTAATTTAGTGTGATGGACTTGGACTCGACAAATAGATAGGAGTATTCTTGTTCACACCTGACATACGGAAACCTTGCTAGGATGCACTTTAGAAGTCTCAAACATCTTGGACCAAAACACGGAAAGGTATAACCAATCAATGCAATAGTCAACAAGCTATCCAAAACATCCTCTATACATATCTAACAAAGCAAGTATTCACCAAGTTATTTTACAAGAACGTCTAACAAGCACATCAGACAAAAGATAATGATCGTTGCCCCATTCCTATCTCTCTAAATCCTTCGTTCGGATATCATCGAGAGGTCCTTGGAATGAGTGCAAAATAAGATAAGTCAAAAGATAAAGACCAAGTAAATAAACAGACTAATGCTCTTCAATAACGCTAACGGAAAAGGATGTGTTTTCTAAGGATGATAAGCGAAACTTATTGCCAAAAGATAATGCCCATTGTAGGAAGGATTCATCCTAGGACATGTTAGTGGATGGCAGCACGTCATTTCGTTTATGAGGGATGATTGATATGGGACAAATTCAGATGATGGTGTTACCGATATGAAGAGATGACCAATTTGTTTACTCACTGTCCTAGACTTAAGACTTGATGCTTTTGAGTTCTACTTTTTAACCTGCTAGACTTGTTTCTAACTGTTTCACCAAAGGTTGAGGATGGCGATCAGTTTATTATGAATGGTGCTTATTGTGGGTGCAAGCGAGATGAGGCAGATGGATTTTTCAAATATTTGGATGTTTTTGGAATTTTGCAATATTTTGAGGCTATTTTTGGTAATTTTTTGAGGTTTTACAAATGTTTTGATTTTTAGATTTTCAATGTTTTTGGGATTTTCTGAGATTTTGACCAAGAGACTAACCTAAAGACCTATCCTAGGGGCCTCGGAAGCTTATCGATAGATTAGTCTTTCCTACGTTATATACGCAGAGACCACGTAGTTCGACTGACTACCGCACAAGCACAACAAGCACAACAAGCCAAAGCTTTATTGCAACAACAACAACAACAAGCCGCCCAAGCCGCACAAGCATTGCAAGCACAAAGAATCGCCCAAGCACAAATTTTATTGCAACAACAAACTGCACAAGCGCAAGCTCAAGCACAAGCTCAAGCGCAAGCCCAAGCACAAGCTCAAGCAGAAGCACAACAAGCACAAGCACAAGCACAACTTCTTGCACAAGCAGCGCAATGGCAAGCGTACCAACAAGCATTAAAACAATATCAAGAACAACAAGAAGCAGCAGACTATACAGCCCAACAAATAAGCCGCTAGGGAACAAGAACAAGCAGAACAACAAGCCGCTATTAGAACAACAACAAGCGCAATGTTAGCATCAACAAGCGCTGTTAGACCAACAAGTGCAACAACAAGCAAAACTTGAACTAACAACAACAAGAGCAACAACAAGCATTGTTCATCCAAAAGCAAGTAGAAGCCTATTTCGCCCGCCACAACATACCGATACCATTGAACAATGCACAAACCAACCCACACATCCAAACCAACCCATCCATCCAAACCACAATTGCAACACCCCAAAACACATTCATCCCACCCCCTGATCCTCAGAATGATATGACGACACAATTCAAGTTGCTCTCACAACAAGTACTCGATCTTCAATCAGGGCGAACAACCAAAACGCGAAGCAACTTGTGTCCCTATCCATTTGATAGGAGCCTAGACATGAAACCATTCCCTAAGGGATTTGAGATCCCTAAATTTGACAAATATCGAGGGACGGGAAACCCTGAAGATCACATCAGGGAATTCCAGGTTCATTGTATGGAGGTTGCATATGACGATACTTATCTGATGCGGCTATTCCCTAGGAGCTTAGTAGGCAATGCCATAGAATGGTTCTCTCGCTTACCTTCAGGCATTAGGACATTCAAAGAAATTAGAGACGCATTCATTAGAAACTATGCATGTAACATTACAATGGATGTTAGTCTCGAAGAACTCTACGCTCTGAAACAAGGAAAGAATGAATCTTTCGCTTCATTCCTTCAACGATGGCGATCCAAGGCCAATCGGAGCAAATGGACCATGCCAGAAGAACAACAAGTCTGCACAATCATAGCCAATCTTGAAATTCATCTATCATTCCACCTCAAGGTTCAGGGAATCACCACCTACGATCAATTGATATCCAAGGCGCTTAGCATCGAAAGAGCCCTTGCAACCCAACCCATCGAATCAACATCATATCAAGAATCACAAAACAATCACCCACCATCAAATTACAATGATAAACCTCGTACATGGGCGAGAAACAAGAACATCACTAATGATGGCATCGTCGATGCCAAGGTGGTCATTAGTGGTCCATGCCAAAATACACCCGCACCGCAAACCCAACCACAACACCAAAACACTCATCACACAACATATCAACCCAACAATAATCCCACCATCAATAACGTCAACGACCAAAGAGGACCACCTCAACGCAAAACATACCCCAAACGAAAATACACTACTTTGGGGGAACCACTGGAAGACATCATGAAAAAGCTAATCGACGAAAAACTCATCCAAGCTCCCACGCTTGAGAATTATCAAGAACCTGATGTCAAACCTCCTTGGTACAATGAAAATCAACTATGTGAGTTCCACAAGATCAAAGGCCACACCACAAATAACTGTATGAGACTCAAGAACATCATTCAGGATCTCATCGACAAAAGAATCATAAATGTGGAAACACCTACAGGGAATCAGGATCTTAAAATCTACACGAATCCGATGCCGAATCATGGCAACAAAGGGAATAACAAGGATAAAGGAAAAGGCAGTGTAAATCATGTATATGAAATAGTTGTTGCCAACCTCAATGAAAACTGCATGGTCATCACCATCAAAGGCGCCCATGCCGAAGACTGTGGAGTCACCACAAGAGGCGGAAAAGTCACCATTGCAGGGTCATCCCAACCCAATAGAGTCCCTACATCAAGAGCCGTTCCGTATAGCTACAATGTCGTAGACCAACTAAAGAGAACACCAGCACACATCTCCATCATGGAGTTGTTAAAAATCTCATCGGCCCATAAAAAGATCCTCGAGGAAGCATTAGCCTCATCTACCGTCCCCGCAGACCTCGATGCGGAACAATTCCAAGCTATGGTCGGAAACATCATAACGCCTAACCTCCTTACATTTTCCGACCAAGATTTTCCTGCCCAACCATCTCACAATCGTGCACTTCACTTAGAGGTCATTGTGAACAAAAGCAAAATCAAAAGGGTCCTGTGGATGGAGGTGCAGGTTTAAACATTTGTTCTTTTAGCCTCATCAAGCAGTTAAAGATATCAGAAGATTCCATTGACAAAGGGAAGGGCATCACAATCAGAGCATATGATGACCAAGAAAGAGTGTCACAGGGCACAATTAAGCTCCCTATCCAAGTAGGGCCAACACTTATGGAAACCACCTGTCAGGTCCTGGACCTCGACTTACCATACAACATTCTCCTCGGACGCCCATGGATTCATGCAATGAAAGCCGTGAAAGCATCAACCTTTCACCAATGTGTAAAATTTACACATAATGGACAAGAGGTTACCGTCCATGGAGATCCCGAGCCATTTTCATACTGCAAGAACCTTGAAGCCAAATATTACAAAATCCCCCAAGTGCCGAAAAATGATGAAGGCCCATCCACATCATACATCGATCCCGCCACTCTCACGTCCACTTCTGCGACAGAGACACCTGCCATTCCCACCATATCCGATATCAAGCTTATCATCCAGGAGGACGGTTGTGGAAGTTATAGGCTCCCTAACAATGCTTTTGTGATAGGAGAGTTACCACAATCTCCTAGATCACGAGGACACCCACAAGAAAATCAAGCTCCCACATCTCAAACCTATCCTCAAAATTATCCTGAATTCACAAGGTGGGGAGACCTTGGCCATGAGGTAATTGAAGCAGATCCATCAAACATGTTGTATCGAGATGAAAGATCGACACCTGAATTACCAATGGATGAAAGAAGCAGAGGCCTACACATGATGCTTGCAATGGGCTATGACCAAAACCAGAGATTGGGACAAAATGACAACGGCCTCATAATACCTATCATGCCAGAGATGCGACCCATAACAAATCTTGGTCTTGGATGTGCCACTCCGAGAATAACCATACGTGGCCGATGTCCTCCGGTTAGAGCTGCTAATGTTTCTCCTCAGCCAGTAATAGTACAATTACACTCACCAATAGTCACAGGTAGGGACACACATAATTTTATCAATCGGTTCTATATTAGTAGTGATGACTTAAGATACTACATCCAACCTTACCTAGGTTATTCGAAGATACCGCACCGCGGTATGATTAGTACCATATCCTTGAACCAAATATCAAAAATCACGATCCGCTTAGTCTACCCCCAACCGGATTGACTATGACCAACGAGGATCACCAGTTCTCGATACATTCGAAAATGATGAAGCACTCTCAGAATTCATGGGGTTGAGGGATAACATTCCAGATGGAGATCACAAGGCAAGATTCATAATGGAATTGGACACACACGCCTACTATGGGGAAACGATTGAATCCTTCAGTCGCAAAAGTGAGAAACTAAGAATCATATCCAAGTCCTTGAGTGAAAAACACACTATGGCACTCTCTGACAAGAAAATAGTAAAAATAAAGGACGTATCCAACGGTGAAAACCTTCTCCTCGAGGCTTCGAGGATGAAGGATTCAATCTTCCCTGCTATTCATCAAGAGAAATCGCTGTTTCTTGGCCTAAAAAATGCAACCCAAATAACCTAGGAACAGAGGAGACCCCGCACATAACATTCTATGCGGAATCACTATTATCAGAAGAACAAGAACTCCTAGCAGCATTCCTAAGGGAAAGGAAAATAAACTTCGCATGGAGTTATGCGGATATGCCAGGACTTGATCCAAATACTGTGGTCCACCACCTAGCAGTGTATCCAGATGCAAAACCTGTCAGACATAAGCTTCGCAAAATGCATCCTCAAATTGCTTTGTTAGTCAAAATGGAGCTCAAAAGCTATTAGATGCAGGATTTATCCGACCAATTGATTATCCAGAATGGGTATCGAACTTGGTACCTGTTTCAAAACCTGACGGAGCTATCAGAATCTGCACGGATTTTAGAGATTTAAACAAAGCATGTCTCAAGTATGACTTTCCACTTCCCAATATCGATATAATAGTGGGACATGACAGCAGTAGCATGAGATGCTATCACTAATGGATGGATTTCTTCGTGGATACAAACTGCATTATGATAGCAAAAGAAGATCAACACAAGACAAATTTCACTTGTCCGGTGGGGACTCCATCGTTGAACATGATGCCATTCGCCTAAAGAATGCAGGAGCAACCTATCAAAGGGCTATGATGATCGACTTCCGGCGACATTATTCACAAGATGCTTGAAGACTATGTC
Organism: Sequoia sempervirens; assembly: GCA_007258455.2. NCBI lineage: Eukaryota > Viridiplantae > Streptophyta > Pinopsida > Cupressales > Cupressaceae > Sequoia > Sequoia sempervirens. The sequence continues at coordinate 545 of VDFB02139433.1, read as the reverse complement.
GACGCATATCCTAGCAAAGTCAAGAAAATACAAGATCATATAGCAACCCTATGCTATCTTCGATGATTAGAGGAATACAAGGTCGACTAAACTCTAAGAAGTGCTGCCTACATAATCAGAAAACTACTAGGATACATAGTTCCATGAGGGGTATTGAGGTGGATCCGAAGAAAAGTCAAAGCAATCCTTGGAGATGGAGACCAAGGAATCTAAAACAACTGAGAGGCCTCCAAGGAAGGCTCCAATCCATTAGAAGGTTCATAGCACAACTGGCAGACAAGCAGAATCCGTATTCACACCTACTCCACAAGGGGTAGTATACAAATGGGATACCAAGTGCGAAGAGGCATTCAACAAAATAAAGGAATATCTACCGACACCTCCAGTGTTAATGCCACCTATCCCAAGAAAGCCATTGATCTTATATGTGTCAGCAACAGCAGCAGCCCTAGGAGCTCTTCTTGCTCAACATGATGAAAACGGAACAGAGAGGGCCATCTACTATATCAGTAGGACAATGGTCGGTCACGAGCTAAATTACTCCA
>VDFB02139432.1:0-12502 GCA_007258455.2 Sequoia sempervirens | reverse complement strand
TAATAGATCAATTTACACCTCTTTGAACACCTCCATCCTCATCTCTTGTGCACAAAAATATTCCTAAATGGTACCAATCCATAACTAATTATTCTTAAGATGATGCAATTATAGATACATCTCTCATTGGGCCTAAAACTTGTAGAACGTCTTGTAAGGAGGTAAATATGGCTCCTATGTTTATAGCTATTTAGAGTTTAGAACCATAAATAGTATAATATGTTCTTGAGTCACCACCTTGGAATGATTCCATGGATGCAAAATATTAGGCATTACTAGGGAATAATACATGGGAACTTGTTGGTCTTGCACCATGCAAGAAAGATATAAGATTCATGACAATGGGTTTTTAGAATTACTAATAAGGTAGATGGTAGCATTGATAAGTACAAGGCTTGACTTGTGGCTAAGGGATATATTCACATAAGGTAGGTATTGAATAGGATGAAACTTCCACCCCTAAAAAAAATATTAAGAGCATTCATATGGTCTTGGCAATGGCAGTATATATTTTTTGAAAAATTCATCAAATGGACATGAAGAGTTCCTTTCTTAATGGAGATATCAAGGAAGAAGTCTACATGACTCAACTAGAGAGATACATTACACTTGGATAGTAGCACAAAGTATGGAAAATTGTCAATTACTTCTATAATCTTAAATAGCCTCCTCAAGCCTGGAACATATAGATCAATAAGTATCTCCTTCATGATAGATTAATTAAGAATCCATATTACTCCAATATCTACCTCAAGAAATGAGGGGATATTGTAATATTTATTATATATATATTGATGGTATGGTAATCAAAGGGAGTTCTCAAAATTGACTAATAAAATTAATAATGATAGAAAATACTCATTTTACATGAATTTTTTTGGTCTTCTACATTATTATCTTGGACTTGAAGTGTTGCAATAGAAGAATCAGATCTATATCTCTCAAATGAAATACACCAACACATTTCTTGAGAAATTTATAATAGAAAATTACAAACCTATGTTGACACTCATAAAAATAAGCTTGTGACTTTCTTGCCATAATGAATCACCTCAAGTGAATCCTACTCTTAATCGTTAGTTGATTGTGAGTCTCATCTACTTGATTTATACCAAGCTCAATATTAACTATGTTGTTAACTATGTTTTTAGGTTTATGTGGGAACCTAAGATTGTTCATTGGAAAATATAAAATAACTTTTTGAGATGCATCCATGGTACCATGGAATATAGCCTAGAACACAAGTATAATGCAAATTTTTCTTTGTTTGGATACATTTTGAGATCTATTTTTTATATCATGGGAAAAAAAAGAAGAAAACCATCATTTCTCACCCTTCTACAAAGACATAATATCAAGTTGTAGGTTGAGCTATTTATGAGGCACTACGATTACATTGCATTTTGACAATTATGGGTGTTCTAGAAAAAAGTCCTACCAATTTATTTTGCAACAATTAGGGTATAATAAAGCTTGTTTACAATCTTATTTTTCATGAGTATACAAATAATATTGAGGTTTAGTGCCACTATATCCATGAGAATATTCATGTATGATCATGATAATTGGAGCTTCTATTAGTGTATATAAGACCATTTTGACATATTCTACTAGTAGTTTGAAAGAGCCCATAAGATAAACATTAACACTTAATTTGAAATGCTTAGAGAATTTAGAACACATAATAAAGGGCATTTGAGAAAACTTGAAAGGTCATTTTCCATAGTTGTAAGTATAATGTCTCACTTTCCCTAAAGGGAGCAGTATGAAAAATTCCACAATGTAATTATGAAGGAAATTGGGGATGCAACTATTGAAGTGGTTTACTTGGATACTCATCACATTGATGTTTATTTAGTTAACCTAGTAATAAAAAGTTGTACATTGCCTACGGTTCCTAATTGTATATATCACTAGAGGCGAAATGATTTGTGGATTGTTTGCATTACAAAAGCACTTGAAAATGTTATTTAGTGGATTCCAATTAAATTATTATTATTATTATCTTATAATAGATGGATTCAACTTTGACTTTATAATTTTCAATAATACCAATATTTTATTTGTCATAATCTTGGTTCATATCTAATATATATGTATCTATATACACGTGTACAATTATAATATACATACGTACATACATACATACATACATTATAATATACATACATACATATACATATATATATATATATATATATATATATATAAATAAAATTTCTCATAGAAAATTTGATGAATCCATTATGTTTAGAAGTATAATGTCTTTAAGCGTTTTTTCATATTGAAAATCAAATTTTAAAGTGGATATATATAGAGAAAGAGAGAGAGGGTTTAAATTTTTTTATCAATATACATCTTTTGAATAATAATATTTGAAATAAAACTATTATAAAAAATAACCTTTGATAAATTGAAAAAATTATAATCCAAAATTTCATATATAATAACATAACATACATGTATTCTAAACAATTAAAATTTCTAATAAAAAAAAATCTATCAACATTTCTATTTTATTTTTTAAAGTAGTCAAAACTTAAGAATAACAATATCAAAAAATAACTAAATAATGGCATATAAGCACTAAAAAATTCCCATACATTCATCTCCACCACAGAATAAACTTGTCAAACATCATATCAGATACTTGGCGATTTGCTTTTCTTATCGATTTATTCTCAGTGTTTTCGTCATCCTTTTGACTTAAACTTGCACACATAAAATCATTCTATCAAACTTATTCTTGGGAATCTCATTCTAAAAGCTTACTGGACAACAAAGGCATCAGCTCAGATTACCATCCCAAAAAAGAACGCTCATGTCACTCTTCATTCATGGAATAAATAATTCCACAACTATGGCATCAACTTTGACAAAAAGAAGAATTCCAGAACTGCGCCATCACCTTTTGATAGACAGAAAGAATTCCATTTTATCTTAAATGTATTCCTCTTTATCTTATGCATGGTCGTTAATTTCAATTCATGCATACTCCATGTTTTACTGGTGTATTCCCTTTCTTGCATGATTTTATAGGCGTCAGATACTTGAAATTTGATGCAGTAAAATATGCTCTCATGCCAAGAATGATTTGCCCGCACAGAACCTAGTTATTTGTGGGGGCGATCACCTTGGCAGAGAACCTGTTTTGCTTATTACAGAAGATCCCGCAGGAGGAAAGCTTTGCTTGTTTGAAGGTTACATCTTATTGAAGATGGTCAAAATTATAAGATAGCTTTGTTTGATAGTTGAATAAAAGTTATTAAAGATAATAATAGATAATTTTTTTTTGAAAGTAGAGAAAATTTTTTATAGGAGGAAGGTTTATTTGTATGAATTTGATCTATATTGGAGGATATATCTCATTGAAAATACTCAAAATTATATGATATTTTTGTATTTTAATCTTGAAAAATATTTAAATAACACTACTTTTAATTCTTTGGTAAAAAGTTGTCCAAAATCTTGTATGAAGAGGGGATTATTTATTAGAGTTTGATAAATATTGAAGATTATATCTCATTCCTTGTGGGTAAAGTGGAATGTAGTTGGTCATTTCATGATACTCAATAAACCCTAGTAATATCTAGAGAAAAATAGATGAATTTGTCAATTGAAATCCTATTTTAGTCTATTTTTGAAATGTAATTTTTTTCATCTATTATATATATATATAATACAACACTTATTAAGAAAATAAATTATTATATTAATAATAGTCAAAATTGTAAGAAAATTTTATATGTTAATGTAAAAATAATTTTAATTATTATTTCTAGTATTTAAAATAAAAATAATATATAAACCATTGAAATATATTATATAATATAAATTTACTTACAAAATGACTTTTTAATTATGATTGACAACATAGACATTTTTAATTAGAAAACTATATATATATGTAAGTGTGAAATTTAATTTTTTGATAGTAACATAATTCATGTATTTTTTTATATTAACAAGGATGGTTAAGTTTACTTCCTTCTAGTAGTTTATATGAGGATACTAGTACTAATATTATTAACTTCTACAAGAGGATACTAATAATCTTCTGATTAACTACTATATGAGGACACTAATGTTCAAAAGTATGTTAGGTGATAATTAATATTTTAGTATCGATTTTTCATGTTTATTTATGATTTTGTGTATTTTTTCATATTAAAATTTATGTTAATTATATAGATGATTAAAAATAGAAGATATAAATGTTTATTGTTTAAATAGAATATAAATATTGTGCATATATACAATTTTAAGTTTTATTATGTTTTATTTTAGAGTTTTTTTTTTACATCTCACAATTTAAGAGAGAGTGTTTAATGATAGATAGTCTAATTGAGTTGTACATCTTATAGTAAAATTAGATTATATGTCAAGTGAAAGTAAAAATAATGCTACATTTAATTAATATAAATTTATCTTTGTAGGATTACAAAAGACTAATAAGAATCTTAACTCACTACACATTTGATTCATCATGTTTTGTCAACTATGTCTTACAATAACAAATCTCAATCCTACAATGTTGGTCCAAGTCCTACACATAGATATGATTCAATCCCCTATAGTTTCTTCCTAATATCTAATCATAGACCTATATTTGTAGGTGTCTTCAATGGTTGCACTCTAGACTATATCTCATGATTTCTAAATGCATTTCATAGAGAAAAAATGATAGCTGTATTCTCCTTTGAACCTACCATAGTAATTGTCATCTATTTTCCTTTTACTTTTCATTGAATAAAATTTTCTTAAATTTTTGAGTAATAATTCCATCATTCTCTTCTATGATTTACACAACCAATAGAAAATATTCCCAATAAAAAATATCTACTTATGAAATTATGAATAATTATCATCTCAATAAAAGAAATAGTTGTCAAACTACACAAGTGAATAGTCACAACCCATAGAAGTTTAACTATAATGATAGGAAGAAGAATATAGTTATCCAAAATATAATGACCAAAGTCCTAATGCCACCCCAATACAAAATTAAAGTGTATATCCCCGTTAAGAATGCAAATTATTATCAAAAGGAATAAGGTTGTTAATAATTGTGCACAAATGCCTACATACAACTAGGAAACACACATGTTCTAAATTAACAAGCTAGAGTAATAAAATGATTTGAACTAGATAAAATACATGCTATGTGTCTATAAGAGTCAATATTATTATGAGTCGCCACTCCTATTTATCATTTTTTCCTTCCTATTAAAGACATTTTACATGCTATAGAATTCATTGTTATTGTTGAAGTCATACCAAATATTACCAAAGATGATAGTTAGTACTAAAAAAATATTTATTATTGATGTCACATAAGCTAATGCTTGAAAAGTAACTTAGGCTAATGTTGTCAAAGTGGCATAGGATGATACTATCAAAGATACAATTAAATAAAATATTTTTTTGGTAAATTCAATGGGAACATTATTAGACTTCATGGATCATCTCAAACATGTCATTTATTCCTCAAAGACACACATACAAATCTAACAATTTTTTAAGTCATCTTTACTCTATTTTTGGGTGATACAAGATTTCTCACAAATCCAGATGCTCCTCCATCATACATGCTAGATAAAAATATTTTTAGAATATTTCTCACAAAGAAAAGTTCAGAAGTAAAATCTCTTTTTCAAAATTTGTACACAAATTTCTACAACTATAATAATGAAAATCAAATACATTGCAATTTATTTTATAATAATTGCATCCATTTGAACATTTCTTTTAAGTGTGTCTTTTAACATTTTTAACCCATTTTTACCCTATAGTTTATTCTCACCCCTTTTCCTTTTACTATGACCATGTTATACCTCCTCTCTCATGTATTTCATATACCTCAATTAAACCTAATTTATCCTTCCCAGGTGATAGAACTATCCTCACCTACCCATCATTTAATGTTTGTAATGTGTTTAATTCTCATTTAACCCATTTTTCCCTCTTTTATTGCATCCCATGTATCCTCTTTGTGTGCAGCCACATCCATTGTCCTTTAGCCTCCTCTTGTTACCTTTATTGAGATTTTTAGGCAATTAGAATTAGAAAACAAGGGTTCCACCATTTTTTTTAAGGAATCTTTTCCAAAATTTTATGGTTGATAGTTAATGGAAAAAATAGGATATTATTTCTAGTCATTTTCCTAAAATCCTTGAAAATTTATAAATAGAACCATCTTTTACTTTTTCATATTTAAAATTATTATTTCTTGTTCTCTTGAGCTATTTATGCTTATTCTTTGAGATTTTTTTCTAGAGTTTGGAGCTTAGAGTCCCTTTTAGAATTTCCTTATTTTAGAGATTCATTTTATATCCTTTTTACAACCATTATTGGATCCTAGATTATATATTTATTTCCATTTCATATTTTTCTTCTATACCATTACTCTATTAATATTTCTCTCCTATAGCCTTTAGATCCCTATAATTTTTCTTTTTAATTTCTACATTCTCCCATCCTTCTGATGCAAGAGCATCCAATGGCATAAGGGAAATGTTGCATCACCCAATAAAAAATATTTTTCTTTTTTTTGTAGGTTTATCTTTTTGTTTTGGATCTCATGATGACACTTAAGGGGTGTTCAATAGTCTAAAGTTTGAAAATGCCAAAAATAGTCACTTTCTATTTTTAGTAAGTCAACCTCAATGAGTATATATATACCTAAAAATTTACCCAAGAAGAAAAAATTAAAAATGAATCAAATGGTCAAAGAATTATCTCAATATCTTGTACCATTTGGGAGATACCAAAGTTTCCATCCTGGGAAATTTTTCCTATAAAGTCTCATACTCATATTTGAAGCCCTTATAAAGCTGATAAAAGCTCAAAAAGTGGATAAAATGATCTTCATATGTTTTCAACATTTTAGATCTCTTTTTGAGCTTTCCAACAATATGTTGTAATAGTAAACTGGAAACTTGAGTCAAAAGTTATGGATTCAATAATTTGTACTACCAAATTAGAATTTTAAATGAAATATCTTCTTGGACTAGAAAATGAATGGTTAGACCTCTAGGCACCAGATAAAAAAGGGGAGTTACAATTTATAGAATATTATAAGGTAGTTATTGGTGTTAAATAAATAGGTGAATGAAGGTTATAGAAGGTAGATCCATTAGTGTAGACTGTGGCTCTGAATTTTAGCATTGTAGTTTTTGATGCTTTAATTCTATTTTTTTGAAAGAAATCAAAAGTGGGTTTTTTCCTTCCTACATTTTTTGTTTAATATTTGTTGTGTTATGTGTGGGTGCTGGGTAGAGTAGCCCTTCATCAAGTTGTATCAGAGTAGGACCGTAGGATTTCTTGAGTTTGTAAATAGACCAACAAACATGTGGAAGTTTTTACCAAGACATGTGGTTGTGGGTTTGTGAGAGAAGTGATCAGAATGGCTCCACAAAGAAACCATAGCAGATGGAAGGAATATTGTTGTACTGGAGAAGAGGGTTTTAGATCCCTACAAAGACAAGTTCAATTACTATAAGATGAGCTACATAAAGGGTTTGAGTAAATAAGAGGAGATGAAAGTAAAGATGAAGATGAAGAAGAAGCATAGTTTGAGGAAGAACAGGATGTAGTAGATCCCAAGAAAGTCAAATTATTTAAGGCCATCTCCAAAATTGGGAAAACACCAAAGATTAATGTTTCTAGATTTTCTAGAAATATTAATCCAAAAGAGTTGATCGATTGGATCAATTATATGAAGAACTTTAAGTATGAGGAGGTGGAAGATCCTAAGAGGGTCATGTTTGTGAAGACCAAGCTAAAAGGTCATGGCAATATTTTATGGAAGGAAGTATAGTTAGAAAGAAATAGAAGATAGAAAGAAAAAATAACAAGATGGGATCAAATGGTGGAAAATATAAAGAGATAATTCATTCCTATTGATTATGAGTTAGAGTTGTTAAAAAGGATGCAAGGATTGAAGCAGGAAGGTAGGATTTTCAAAATTGTGTACAAAATATTTTTATAGGTTCATGATCATAACAAACCATTCTAAGGCCAATAAGGAGAAGGAAGATCATTATATAAATGGGTTGAAGCCAAGCATTCAAGAGGATCTAAGTCTAGTCAGGATTGGCACTATTGAAGATTCTTATCAGTTTTCCTTGAAGGTAGAAGAGAAGTTGAAAAAAACATTTAAAAGAAAGTAGAGAGGAATAGGTCATGGTGAAAGGACTAACAAAAGATCATATGAAGGACAAAATGAAGACCAAAAGAAGAATTAATAAGCTAGCCGCATTTAGAACTAGAAAGGAGATAATGCCTACTACCCTCATGAGAAAAATAATGGTGACAAAAGAAGAAGAGGAAGGGTTGGAAAAATCCATAGAAGAGGAGGATTTCATGGAACCTATTTCTAATATCTAGAAAAGAAGGAAATCAATTATATGAGTGTCATCAACACCAAGGACGGAAAAGTAGAAGAGTTGAAGGCAATGCATAAGTTTCATGTGTACACGAAGATACTAAATATAAGCATTATGAATATGTAGAAAGGGGAGAAGTTATTGTCACAAGGGGAGTCTTGATAAATGATGAGATAGCTCCAGTCCAAAGGAAGAGTTTATTTCACAAAAGGTTAAAATTTAAAGGTAAAGTTTGTAATGTTATCATTGATAGAGGTAGCACTCATAGTATTGTTTTAGAGGAGATTATTAATAAATTGTAGTTGGAGAGAAAGAGACATCCACATCCATATAGGATTGCATGGTTGTAGAAGGACCATAGAGATTTGGTCAATATGCAATGTTTAGTGAAGTTCAATATTGGGAGTTACTATGATGAAGTATTGTGTGACATCATGCATATGGATGCTTTTCGTATATTATTGGGGAGGTTGTAGAAATTTAATCGATATGTGCTACATGATGGCCATGCCAACACTTATCCCTCATCAAAAGATGAAGTTCACCACAAGTTGAAGCCCCTAATGGAAAAGGAAGAAAAGGTACATATAGTAGCACAAGAATTTGTTTAGTTGATGGTATATTTTTTTTGGATTGTACAAAGCATAAATCTGCTATGTGTTGGTTATTTTTTTAGAACTAAACTTTATCTCACCACTTACCTATGAATCTGCTAGAACCTAATAATCAACAAGCGTGAGGATTGGCCAACATACAAGTAAGGATTCTGAGGCCCTTACTTCTACTCTTTGGGCTCTGTGAAACCCAAGAGGGTAATCCTTGTTATGTTCATATGATATTCATTTGATCAAGAACATTTCTACGTACAGATAAACTCATATGAAGTGGAAATAGATAACATTCACTAAAGATATAGATGACCATTAAAAAAATTACTATCTATTGCAAGGAATATGATGGTACTTCAGATTGGAACATTATAATTGAAGAGGTTTTAGATAATTTTAATTCTTATTTCAAGAACTTGGTCAAGTGCATGACTAACTCATTTATCTTCAAGATAACCAAATAAAAAGACCAGTGCCTTGTCTTGTGGTAATGGAGTCATATCTATAATAACTAGTAATACCTTAGCAATTTAACATAGTAATTGATAGACTATTGACATAATTGCATTGCAGTATTCAACTCACTATGCCTAAAACATGACTACTTATCAATCCTATGCTCTTTCCTTACAAATATGTGACCTCATTTTAGAATTTAATCAATTCTTTGAGTCAAAGTAGAAATAAAATAACACATTCAATTAAAGCAATTGAAGACAAATGAAAAGATAATTAACCATTTCATTTATAATTTGGAAGAAAATTACATAGGAGAGAATGTGCTTTCCAACTAGAATTTTCATTTATAAACTATTGCTACTGTAAAACTATTTGAGATCATTAAAAAATAAAATTATACCCTAAACTCCTTACTAACCTATTCATCTATGCATAAATTTACAATCTTCTCTTTCATGAGCTTAGTTTTTTCCACTTAGACCCTTTTGAGACCCAAAATTCAAACTCCCAGTAATTGGCCCTGATATCCCATTTATAGAAGAATGGGAGCAATAAGCTTTAGGTCGAATTACCATTTCAATTACATTTCATTTGGCACACATTTTATTTTTGGTTTAGATACCACCCAAACAGTTACATTTAATCATTTTAGAATAGGGAAAACCGAAAGAAAAAACTCCATGCAGTCAGTTGAAACATACCAGCCAACCTTCCAAAATGCATTGTTCGTTGATGCAACAGTGCCAAAATCCATTTCCCATGTTGAACAAAGAAAATTCTCCATCAATACTCAAGGAAAAAACTTATATACTAATCGAAAAATGCATATTTTCCATTGAAGACACAAATTCCAACACCTCTCCTTCACAAGTCAGCCAAATTTTTTTCCACACCAGCACCATAGACAAAAAACCATATACATGTTGAAGAGGACAAGTTTTTTGTAGTCGCAATGGTGTCATTAAAAATAAAAACACTTGGTCAGGATGCTACTCTGATTCGTCAACATCAGAGTATGCCTACTTTCTTTATGTTCATGTTGAAATTGGAGGGGCTACTACTACTCCCTCACTAAAATCCTCATATGGCACCAGATAAAGCATATAGTGGTCATACTCTTGATCAGCATCTCCTCCATCACCTGAAGTGCTATCTAATACCTCAATGGGAGAGTTGTTCCTCCCCAAATAAGCCTTGTGATACTTATTATTCTTCTTTGCTTTCTTCTTAGGCTTAACTGATTCCTTCTTTTGAAACTTGACCAATTCTTGTGAAAAAACCCTACTCCTCAAATTATAGGTTCTCTTGACATCACCCTTCTTATTTTTACCATAGACACTCCTACCATTTGGTGTCATAGAAGCTCTAGGTACTTCTTGTTTAGCTTCAGGTATGTCCTCTTGAAATTAAAACACACTAAGCCTCTTGGACCTCCTAATTGGTTAGACAAACACACCTAACTTACCCATTCTTGTAGGACACAGGGTAAGGACTAACAAATCTTCAATTACAAGAAGACTCACTGACCTAAGTTCTTGAATTAAATTTATAGGAAAGAAATCCCTCATACCTAGACAATTTCAACTAGCCCCAATGATAATTACAAAAAATAAAAACTCTCACTATTCGATAAATATAAAAATCTCAAACCAACTAATGAATTACTCAAATAGAACTCATAACAACTTACCCAAGATAAACACTTCAATACCTCTACAATTAAAATCCTAAGACTCACATGCTTCCTCTCTAGCTCACACTTCTTAGTTATCAAAGGCTGCAAATGGTGAGATAAAATGGTAGGCAATCTGCATTAAGACAATTAGGAGTCGTGTAGCCATTAATGAATAAGGAGAACTTCATGCAAGTGAGCTAAAAACTTAGCCGCTCATATTTGAATTTGGTTCGTCGATTTTTTTGGATTTAAAACACCATCAATGGCTATCTTCAATCATCATTTCTTTCTTTTACAACTTGTTCCTCAAAAATGGTGATACCACCTTAGAAAGTTCCCATGTTTACCCTTAATTTCATTAGTCATCTTTGATCTGACAATCATCATGTATCACCATCCTGGTCCATTCTTTTTCATTTACATCGACAAAGTACAAAGAGTTGGCATTGAAGAGAATATTCCCTAAAACATCCCATCATCTCTCACAGATTTTCCTTCCCTTTCCCAAGTTCGATTAGCAACGAGAGAACCAATGCGATGAAATTTTGACCATTGCATCATTGTCCTCCTTTAGCAATCTTCACCTTACATCATGTGTCACTAATTTATGTTTCAAATTCTAAACCTCGTCAGTGACAAATTAAAAGTAGTGATGGAACCAAATCAAGCCACATGCATCTTCACTCAAAATCAATCGACACAAAAATATCACTAATGCACCCCTTTCAAAATAGCGATGGCTCATTAGGATCAAGGACCTCATCACTCATCACCAATTTGAACAAGAAAAGTGCACATTTATCCATGATGAGAAATGGAAACTAATACAAAGAGAAACTCACACATCAATATAAGTCAAACATTCTCAAAGCCATCCGTGATGAGTGATGGACAAAGGCGGTGGATGAAACTTAAGTGAAATAATTTACACGTGCTCATAAGTTGCATTGAGAAAGGGGACCACTTAGGAAAATGTATAAAAAGGCCTCACGAGACTTAAACCAGAATATTTCAAAGGATATAAAGGCCAAATAAGGTCGATCAATCGACCTTAAAAATAAAAGTATTTCTCACCTAGGCACAAAGGGACGGTAATTTCATGAGCTTCAAAGGCTCAAGATGTTTTAACATGATTGGGGACATGAAATATAAGGTCAACGATGGATCATGACATTGAAAAGGCCAAGAATTAAGGGATTTAATGAGAGATCTTGACAATAAAATCAAAAGGTAATAATAGTGTGCTAAACCCTAAGTCCGCATTAATTTGAAACTCCGGGTCAATTTACGTAGCTTAGAAAATGGAACCAAATTTTTTAGGGTTCCATTAGTGGCTCCCTGCTAGATGTATATTCCCTCCAAAAGAGTGAGAT
>VDFB02139431.1:0-20729 GCA_007258455.2 Sequoia sempervirens | reverse complement strand
CTCTCGTGCCCTCTCTCCTCACTCACTCCACCTCACCTCACCTCCACCAACTTCGTGCCCTCCCTCCTCACCTCTCCCTCTCTTAGGGTCTTTCTCTCACTCACTACCCCTCTCTTATCTCTACCTCCACCCTTAACCCTAAACCCTAAAACCATCTACCCTCTACCCTTAACCCTCTTGTTAACTGTAAAATTTGAAAATTTTATAGTTGTCTGTACTCATGAAAGTTTTCCAAAGAGGCCCATATCATGAATATAAAATTGATGTATTTTACTTTTTTGCCCATGTTCTAGTTGTTGGAGTGAAAATGAAACTGAGAGGGGGGGGGGGGTGAATCAGTGTCTTAACATATTTTACCAAATTTCAGAAAATTAAACCATAATTCATGTTTTCTCTCAATATTTCAATGATAAATGCATTCATGAGTTGAATGCAATCATTCATAAATTGAAATGAGAAATGTAATTGCTAAACAATGAACAATAAAGCATTCTCACAATAAAGCAGTGAAACAATAGATGAACAATGAGACACAAGATTTTCCAAGTGGAAAACCCTCCTGGGGTAGAAAAACCACTCCTAAATTGCTGGCTTTCAGGCTCTTATTTGAAAACCACTGTTAACAATGCCTTATAGGCTAATTTCTGAGCACCAACTCAAGGAGCACCAACCCCTCATTTTGAAACACCAATTTCAAGGAGCACCAACCCTTTTTTTTAGATTACAGAATTACAAAAAATACAGAGGATTTCTCTGTTTTCTAGATAAGCTCATAGAACCCCCCACACCCTTAATCCATCTAATACCTTAAAGATCCAAAAAAATGAATCCCTAAAATATTACATAAATTAAGGTTTTCACAATTACACTCTGCATCATATTTTTTGGCTTTTTATTACAAAGCTTTTTCACAATTTCAATTTTTGATACAAGTTACGCTATCACAAAATCACATCATCACACGCACAGTGATAAAACACTGTATTTATATGAATACAAAGATATAGATTTGCTAAAAATAATTCTTCACAAATGTCATTTTCAAAAATATCTTTTACCCAACTATTTGCTAGAATTGTTTTGTTTTAGGCACCACAGGAATAATAATATCACTGCAAGGGTCTGAAAATAATTTGTAACTGAACCCTTATCTTCACCAAAAAATAGAATAAACAATGCTTTAAGAACACCCATGATGGGAAAAGTATAACTGAACTCTAATCAAGCATTTTTGGCAAAGATTAATAAGTAATCATTTATCTTTTTCAGATTCGAGCAAAAAGACTAGTAACTGCCTTTTGTAAAAAAAAGCATCATATGATGGAAGAGATACCTTATCAAGCACGAAACTGAGGAAAGAAAAAAATGCATGAGAACCTGTCACAAAGTTTCTACCAACCCAGCAGAGGAAACACCATCGAATCTCCTTCCAGATTCGAGCTCCCAGCCAATAAAAAACAACAAACATATCAACCATACCCCTCATCCCTTATACAAAGAGTATTGCAAACTATCTTTACATAGATTCAATGCCAGCAACCATAGCTTCCCAAGTTTGTAACTCCCATCGACTTCCCTTGAAAGAACACAATCAAAAAAATCTTTTCAAGCATAGAGAAATCCCATATGCTGACCGAGCTCTCATAATGAGTTGATTTATGCAACAAAAAGTGATGACAGAGAGAGCTAAGAGCATATTCGCTGTATAGAAGAGACCACTCTCATGTTGACGGCTAGGGTTCCATATCCTAGCAAAAGAATGATAAACAATGTTTTCCCTAACATTTCTTCAAACCTTTCGATGCCTTAGTCAAAACATAATAACATTTGAAGTCCGAAAAGAAAACATGATTATTATCAAATAATCATAGCTCTTCTAAGTTTGTGGTGAAATAGATAATCATAATGAATAAAAAAATCTGCTGCCTTATACCATTTACCAAGTAAGCCGACACCAATGATGTTACCTCCATGTGACTTGTTGAAGTCAATTTAATTAAGTGACATGTGATCAACACAATTTCCATATGCACTATGAAAAACACAGTTGAAAACCACCACAAATGAAAGCCGACCCCTCAAAAACATTAACATGCCAATAAATAAATATATATCATATGTGAAAGAGAAGACTTCGAATAATCAAGATAAGCATTTTCCTTTAGATGCCGACTATAGAGTCAAGACTTGGGCATAGAAGACTCCAAGTAAAATGATAAAGATTATATGCCATGTGAGCCGATAAAAACCATTAAGTAAGTGAGATACCTAAACCAAGGTGAAAACAATGCCTTCAAAAAGTGAGTTCAAAATGGCTTTTAGAGCAATGATGTCACTAATCTAAGTTTCATGGAGCCATTGAAACAATAACCAAACTGATCATGAGAGGGTAACAATTTCATAGATCTGAAGCTGAAGAGTGTATAGTAATCTCATGTACCAATGATGCCAAATGAAATGTCAAACTCAAGTGCCAAAGAGAGCATTAATATAATTCCAACCCAATATGCCATGTTTCAACTAAAGTATCATAATCGTTGACACCAAAACAATTATGAGACAACCATGTAGATCAATCTGATAATGATCAATTGAAATAATATACCTGTCATGCAATAAAGAAGGGTCAACCTGTCAAAATGAAACCAACTGTTCCATGATCAACCAGAGTCCTGTCAAGATAACAATATCATTTATCATAGAAGCTAATGCTTGTCTTATCACAATGAACACCATCTGAATAACCTGTCAAACTGAATCATAATGATTATCCATCTGCAATAGCCAAGAGAATCAAATATGTATCATATCAAAGCATAAAGATCCTGAAAGACCAAATATGAAATTGTCAGACCATGAGAACCAAGAAAGTGATTTTGTCATCAAGGACAAACCATGAACAAACCAAGAACCACAATTGAGATCCAACAAACTCCCCCTTTGTCCTTGATGGAAAAACACAAATGACTCTCCCCCTTTTTGCCTAAATGACAAAGGCTAAAAGAGAGGAATGTGCAATGCCATGAAACAAAACTGAGAATCCAACCAAAATAACTGTATGAACCAGCTGTAATTAAAGCATTAAGAGCAGCAAACTGAAATTGCAAGAGAGCTATGAATGAATAAAAGTTGTAATAAGCTCCCCCTAACCCAAAATTGGCTAAATCAGAGAAGTAAAGATTGAGAGATAACTCCCAATTGAAGTCTCAGCCTTTCAAATAATTCTTTAGCTAAGGGCTTAGTAAAAATGTCAGCCACCTGGTCTTGTGAGCCAACAAATTGTAAACAAACTTCATTAGCCAGTACCTTTTCTCGAAGGAAGTGAAACTTGATAGCAATGTGTTTAGTGCGAGAGTGCATAACAAGATTTTTGGAGATATTAATCGCACTAGTGTTATCACATAGAATAGAAACAAGTTTAGAAACTTCAATACCCATATCAGATAGAGTTTGACCCATCCAAAGTACTTGAGTATAGCATGAATTGGAAACAATGTATTTTGCTTCAGCAGTGGAAAGAGAAACAAATTCTTGTTTCTTGTTGTGCCATGCCACTAAACGATCACCAAGAAAGAATGTAGCACCACTGGTGCTTTCCCTATCATCCAAACAACCAGCCCAATCAGCATCAGTATATGCAATAAAAGTAAAATCATTACTTCTAGGATACCAAATTCCATAATCAAGAGTGCCCTGAACATATTTAAAGATCCTTTTAACAACAGTAACATGAGTTTCTTTAGGTGATGACTGAAATCGTGCAACCATGCAAACTGTCTGCATAATGTCAGGTCTAGAGGTTGTTAAATATAACAAGCTACCAATCATTGACCTATATTCAGTTGGATTTACATCAGGTGAATCATCAACCTTAGTAAGTTTACAACCTATAGCCATTGGAGTGCTAACTGGATGACATTCATCCATTTGAAATTTCCTAAGCATCTCTCTTGCATACTTTGTTTGAGAGAGAAATATACTAGTTTCAAGTTGAGAAATTTGAAGACCCAAAAAGAAAGTTAACTCTCCCAACATTGAAATTTCAAACTCAGATTCCATAATCTGAGAGAATTTTTTACTCAAAGCAATATTATTGCAGCCAAAGATAGTATCATCTACATAAATTTCAACAACCAGAATATCAAAACCTTCAATCTTAACATAATGATTGTTGTCAACACCTCCCCTAACAAAGCCATTAGAAATCAAATGATTATCCAGCCTAGAGTACCAGGCTCTAGGTGCTTGTTTTAGGCCATATAGGGCCTTTTTCAACCTGTAAACATGATTAGGTTTGTTTTTGCAGATAAACCCTTCAGGTTGTTCTATATATACTTCTTCATCTAAATAACCATTCAAAAAGGCAGTTTTGACATCTATTTGATAAACAGTGAAGTTCTTGAAAACAAAGTAAGCTAAGACTACTACGCGATCCCGAGCATTCATTTCGAAACACAAAATCTATATAACAATCATCTTTCTTCTCAAAAAGGATTGGAGAATCAACACATTTTATAGAACGAAGTAATGCCAAGATCTTAATTGACATTTTGACAAAACTTCACACATATCTCCCATCAACACATGCAAATTCTTCAAGCTTTTGTATGCACAACGGAGGCTTCAAATTGATACAAACAACCCAACATCTTCGTGAATACACTCCAAAACGGGATGGTAAAACTATATTGTTTAGATTTCACTTTTGTTGTTTCATTTCAATTTCATTCTTGAATTTCTCAATTTTGTAGTTTCATTTTGTGAGTAATGCTTGCATAAATCTTGGTTCTTGTTTTGAGTTAGATTAGCTTCAATTCATTTCAATTATCTTATTTGATTTCCATTGATTTCCCCCTTACACAGCTAGAATGCAAAATCAGTAGTTGGGTTGAAAAAGAAGGAAAAAGGGAAAAATGGCAAGTTGGCTTCAGGCCAAGGCACACTACCATAGATCACTGCATCACACTTAGACACTTCATTGAAAAAGTGTGGGACACTCAAGGAAAGAAGATTTTTGCTGCTTCATGGATTTCAAAAAATCCTTTGACACTGTACCTAGGGACAAACTTTGGAATAGAATGGAGGAACTTGGGATTCCTAATGAATTTAGGGTGGTAGTGCATAAGTTGAATGAGAAGCTTAGAGCTAAAATCATAACCAAGGATGGTATGTCTAAGTGCTTTGGTAGTGACATTGGAGTCAAATAGGGGTATCCCCTGTCTCCCACTTTGTTTGGGTTGTATATTGATAAGCTTGAAGATTGGTTAAATAAAACTACTGGGGAGAGTATTCAATTTTTTGGTTATATGGTGAAGTTACTTTTATATGTGGATGACCTTATTCTAATTGCTAAAACAGACCTTGGTTTAAGAGAACATTTAAAGGCTCTTGATCTCTTTTTCCAAGAGGTTGGGATGCAAGTGAACATTGGTAAAACCAAATTTATGGTTTTCTCTTTGAAAAGGAAGAAACAGTAGGTTAATTTTATTTTTTAGGGGATTTCTTTATAGGTGGTGGAAGAATACAAGTACTTGGGTATTGATTTTCACAATAGGCTCAGTTGGGAGACATGTAGAACGAAAAGTATTCAAGGTGGTTGGAGAGCTTCTTAAACTTGATGTAGAACAGGTGTAGGATAGCAGAGTTATGGGATTGGAAGACCAAGAAAACCCTTTTTGGTTTGTTGGTTACACCAGTTGTCCTTTATGGTTGTGAAGTTTGGGGAAGTAGCATGCCAAGCCACAAGTGGAGACAGGTTGAAAGAATTCAAAAGCACTTAATCATTACTAGTATCAAAGTCAAGTCTTCGGTTCCCTATGAGATTCTTTTGGCTAAAGCTGGGATGTTTCCGATGGAGGCATCAATAGTGATTTGCTTAATAAGTTATTTAAAAAATGTTGAAAACATGGATATGCAACACTGGTCCAAAATGGTTCTTGAAGAGGAGCTAAACCGTAGGAAGAAGACTTGGATGAAACAAAATAGCAAATGGTTGAGAAAGTGGGACATTAAGTTACACAAATGTCCTAATACTAATGGCGAGATAAAAAAGTTTGTGTTTGAAAAGTTTAGAGCTGCTATGTGGGCAAAACAACTTGGTCACAAAAAGGCACATTATATCAAAGAGTTCAATCCCATGTGGGAGCATGATGAAAAGGAATACCTAAGGGTCACAATTAAAGGTAAGGATAGGCTTCTAGTTGCGTAGCTAAGGACTAGGTCTCATCATCTTAGATGTGAGATAGGTAGGTGGACTGTCCCTAAGGAAGAGTGGGAGAAAAGAACTTGTATTTTCTGCAGCAAGGGGGTGGTTGAGATTGAATGCCACTTTATCTTCGAGTGTACAACTTATGAAGATATTCGTATCCATTATGAGAGCAACTTGAAGGAGGATAATCTAAATGAGCTCTTTAAAGAGGCAATACTTCTCAAGACGGTTAGCTTCTTGATCAAGATTCATAATAGAGAGCAGACATTGAAAGGAACTTGAAAATGGTTAAAGATTAGACTCTGGGTCCCATAGGCTTATGGTCTTGTGTACATTATTAAAAAATCATTCATTCATCAAATTATAACTTGGTTCCACTTTGTATTCACCTTTTAGATAACCCAACCAACACATCGAATCCCAACGATGCAATAAAGGAATATAAACCTCGTTTAGCATGAACAACCAATCTTTGTACTCTTTACAAAAATGTAAATCATATCAACTAATATTATAATAATTATATTGACATTATTTACTAATATGTAAATATATCTTTCATTTAATGTAATTTAAATGTTTAAATATCTTATAATTTTTATATTGGCTAAAAATTATGTCTATGGTCTAGAAATTGAGTTTTTCTATTTTATATTTGATAATCCCGCCTTTTGTAATCTTCACATTAGGAGCAAGGTCGACACCTTTCTTAGCAAAAAAATTTCAGCATTTGGTATGAATGGTGCCTTTGATTCACGTCTACATATATTATTGCCATCATTGAATTACTGTAGTTATAGCCTAATATAGTTGCAACAATGATATCTTTATCATCATCCCTATAAATTGTCAAGGATCAATACACATTTTATTAAAGGACATCTTATTAATTTAAATTTGAGCAAATAAAAAATCTTCCTTGGATAACAAAATAATGAAAGATTAAAACTAAGCAAATGAACAAATTAATGATAGTTTAGTATTGAGGAAATCATTGTATTATAGTTTCAAATGAAAAAGAGAATTATTGTCATATAGTTCAAAGAAAAGATTTATTCTATTAGGAATAGGTATTTAGAAAAAAATAGTAAACATGTATTGGTCTAAGCGACTCAACACTTTTTGAATCAAATGCTTCTCTTAGTTGGTAGCAATCAAAGATGAACTATTTGGGAAAAAGAGGCCTTAGAAAGGGTTGCATACTCACACTAAACAATTCACATCAAACTTATATTAGAAAATAGAAATAAATACATTAGAAAATAGAAGTACATACATTAGAAAATAGAAGTACATACATATTACACCTTGATTCGATTTGAAAGTGGGTATGTAGGTAATTTGGTGAATGAAGGAGGTTATCAATACACATATTTTTAGGTGTGGATTTGAGGAGCTCCTAAGGATTGGATTTACCAACTTACACTAAAAATTTAAATAATTTATTCACTCAATTTAAATGCTTAAATGAACCACTCAATCAAATCTAAAAGTGAATCGCCAAAGTAAAAATATGAAATAAAACAAATTTGTGTATTATACTTGAAAGAAATCCTAGATGGATTTGCTTGACTCTTTGAGGCTTTAGGACAAATTATATGGTGAAAATCTTATCTTTTATTTTATAAATATATACAAACAAATTCTTGAACATGATAATGACCTTAGTGTACTTCCATTAGGAAATTGAAGTCTTTAGTGAGTGACTCAGGATTTGTTTGATCTTGATGAGTCTAAGTCTTTGGCTAGAGCAATGTACCTGTCCTATATGGATAGATGTCTATCTCGTTTTGATAGATGACTATCCTAGATGTATAGAGGAATATTTGTCTTATATAGGTAGATGCCCATCTTGAATGAATAGATGCCTATTTCAAATAGATAAATGTCTATCTTGTATGAACAAATGCCTTTCCTATATAGATAAAAGAGTGCTTGTGTATATAGATGAAAAAACTGTAAATAATAACTTTGATTAAAATTATAATGATTTTTTATTAATTTCGTGAAAAAATTAGATAAAACTTAAGGTTGATCTAGTTTTATTCTTCCTCGTATTCTCTTTGGAGATAAATCAGGTTTGAAGTAAATTTTGTTGCATAACTAATTTAGATCCTTCTCATAAGTCACATGTTTTTACTATTTAGAGCTGCCAAGTATACAATTTTTTTAATTCTTACAAGCGGAATTCTAAGATTTCACCTAGATATTGATCATATTTTTTATAACTTATCTATCTACAATCAAATTGATTGTAGAATTTTCCTACTAGGTGTGCCAAATATTATTGAGCCCCTAGATTATAGGCTTAAGGCATTCTATTGTGCTTACAACCAGTGGTAATAACAAGAAGTACTAGTAATTCTACTAAGACATCTCTCAAATTTGGTCAACTTACTTCTATTTGAACGCTATCTTTTGTTTCTCAAAGGTTAAAAGAGTTTGAAGAAATTTAAGATACATAAAATAAAAAAAGTGGTACACCATATTAAATTGATCTTTTACTTTATACAACCAATTTTATTTATACAAATGAGTGACATTCTAAATTTAACAAAACATAATTTATCAATACAAAAAATAAGATATTTAATATTAGAATATATATTCATATACAATTTAAATAAAAATAAATAAAAATCACAACTTTATTAAATAATTTAAAAAATACAATTCCCACTTATTACAACATATTGGAAATAAATGATTTGATAGGATTTTCAAATCCATTACAATAAACTTAAAACTCTTATTATAAGACAACGAGCCTTTACATGTTTTTAAAACTACCCTGAATAAAACAACCTCAAAATAACTCTTTATAAGCATGTTGAACCATTTAGACATTCAATCTTCAACCTTCTTTAAAGTTTGTTTCAGTCTCCCTTGAATCAATATGAACACTTAAATTTTCATTTGACCGTTGTGTGAGTATTATTATCTACCTTTACTCTTTTGCATGCAGCCACATCAACCATTTAGTTTTTTCTCTTGCCTTCAAAACTAGTGGATACATTTTCTTCTACTATCTTCATTTCAATATTCCCACAAGGACTATCTTTATCTTCTTTCCAGAGTATCTACTTGCCACCCTATTTTTACCTTTGATGGATAGAATCATATTGTGGGCCATATTATTGGATGCTATTGATCAGTTGCATGAGAACTCACTAAAACCTTCAAGAATGCTTGACCTGGCCCCTGATATGACATTGTAAAGGAAAATGGAGTCCACAGGAACATGCCCACCATAGTTGATAAATCCTTTAATTTTGCTAAGATGGACATGTTCACCCAACTTGGGGGCTTATAAGTTTTAAATCCAGTGGGGAGGACCCCATAAGCAAGTAAGATACTTGGGCATACCATTTTTTGTGTGTCCAAATCTAAAAGAGATGTGGCTCTGGATTAAAGGCAGGATTGAGAAAAAGATAGAGAAGTGGAACAAACAATACCTCTCTAGCAGGGAGAGTCCAAGTTTGTCAGAAGATATTGTCCTCATATAGTTTGTATTTTATCTCGGTGTGGTTGTTCAGTAATTACCAAGTGGAAGAAATACATAAAAGGATACGAAGATTTCTTTGGTCAGATGGGAAGGGCAATAAGGAAAAACATGTTGTCAAGTGCAGCTAGTGTTGTCTAAGTAAGGCAGATGGAGGGCTTGGTCTGAAAGACTTAAAGTTCTTCTAGGAATGAAGAACTCGGTCCTTAGAGTAGATAACAGTTCGGGTTGATATGGCTCCTTTTTGGCAGTTTTGGTATCCATGCTCACTTGATAAGCAATTTTTTATGGCATAATATATGGTTGCAGGTCACAGATCCAGGCTACAAGAAGATTTGGAGTATTCACAGCAAGGAACTTTTTGGTATTCATGATGTATATGTTGTATATCTGTATAATGACAATGTAAAAATCTAATACAATACATAGATATGTATAGGGGCATGAAAATACCGATAGTATTGTAATGGGATTAGTAGAGTAGTAGTGTTGCAGCTTATCATTTTGTAATTCTGTTGTTCAAACTACATCTAATACAAAAAAAATCTCACAATTTTAAGTGATACCAACTATATTCTTTTAAATTTTGACTATAATAAGGGCACTCTACTGAGAGATATATCATACAAATTTCTATTTGTGATGTGTATTTTGAGGATTATTTAGTCTCTTCTCTATATATATATTGCTTTTGCTTTCCTTCTATATTTGGCTTGGTTGATTCAAAAGGTTAGCAATTAGTTTGTTTTCATTCTTCATCTTTTCTCCTTTCTCAATAATAATGTTTTGTCCCTTTTAAATTAATATCGTGTCATAGAAGCTCAATTGTTCCTCGAAATGACCTTTAATTTTTAATAGTTTAGTTTGTTCCACTCTTGTAGGAATTGGAATAGGTGGACAGGAATTTGAGCCACCCTTATGCATCATATGAAAATTTTGTGACGGTTTGTTCATTTAAATACCTATCATTTTACGTTTTATGAAAAAATTTAACTGTCAAAAAAAATATTTGAAGTACCTAAAAAAATCAATATATTAGTAATCTATGAAATATTATTTTATAAAATAATTATGTTAGAAAATTTACAAATTTTAGAAACTATGCATGCACTCAATTAGTAAATCCAATTGCATATAATAAATTTTATTGATAATTAAATAATTATATATATGTAATTTACATTTTGACAATGCATAGAGTATTAGATTAAGAATAATTATATTGCACAATATGATTGTTTTTTCCATATATTTATTCTCTAATTTGTAAAATTGTATTACTATTTTGACTATAAATTAATTTATTGATTTCATATGTGTAAATATCATAAAAACACATTTAAATATCAATTTCAAACCTACCAAGAAATTGTTAAATAAAATTAAAATTAATTTAATGTTTGAATTGGTCTATCTAAAAACACATTTAAATATCAATTTCAAATCAAATCTAGCAAGAAATAATTATATAAAATTAAAAATAGTTCAATCCGCAAATTGAATCTGAATCTTGAAAAAAAATGCATTTTCAATTTTTTTTAAGTTTAATCAAATTCAATCTAAAACATAAATTATTTGTAAAAGGCAAACAAAATTTCAACATCTCACCAATAAAACCAAATGCTCTATTGAAGAAAATCAAAGCTAAGAATCACTGTACACAAAATGCTATAAAATAAATCTTGTTGAAAAAAAATGCTATAAAATAAATGCTTTGAAAATACAATGAAAATTTGTGCTATGTTGTTATTCATAAGAATATATATATATATTAAAAAACTGTAAAATTAGAAAATATTGATAATTAGAAATAAATCTTAAATCTTAAATTTATTGTTAATTGTAACAAGAAGTTTCTAAATTATGTAGAAAATAAATCTTGTTAAAATATTCAAAAAGTTAAAAATCAATTATATTCTATTTTGAAAAGATTTTGAATTAATATATATTTTTATAATAAATATTATAAATCATATATATTAATATAAAGCAATGATAATTATTAGTAAAAAAGTCAAAATCTTTAAAAAATTAGAAAGAACTATATTTAATCTTGAAAAGATTCTATTCTCAACAGATTTTGAATTAATAAATATATTTATAATAAATCATATATATTAATATAAAGTGAAATTAGAAAGAATTATTCCAATTTCCAATTATAAACTAATTTATATTTTTATCATAAACATTATTATATATATATAATGCCTACAATAAATTTTTATGGTTTAATAATAATTTGAAGTGTCATATTTACGGTTATATAAAAATATAGCAAGTCAAATGATACGGTCTAATAATTTTTTAGGTTGTTGTATATGGTCCAAAATGCAAAAAAGGGTCAAATAGACCATCAAATTCCAAACGGCAGTGGACATGTGAAAAATTGTCATGTATCGTGACATTCAAAATTTCTTATAGTTGAGAAGATTCTTGCAAACCAAATCTTTAGTATGTTGTGGTAAAAGAGTTTGGAACAAGAAATTTAGATAAATATAAACTTATCTAGTTCAATGGTGGAGTTTCACAACTTAATCTTAGTCCTTCTAAAACCCTTTTTGTGGGAATTTGGTTTTGGATGGGATAAAAGGAGTCAAGTCAAGAAGTACAGTTGGGAGGTTTGGTTCTGTTACAAAATCTCACATTCCTCTACTTAACGCCCTTATGTGATGTGGAAATTATGTTCTTGATATGATAAAAGGAGTGAAAGTTGAGAAATTTTTGATTCTACGCTAGAAATTCACAAATGTCCAATTTCACACTAGAAACCTACAATTTTCATACTTGGAAGAAATTCTAACCAAAAGACCTTTACGGGAAAATTCAAGTAAACATGATAGAAGACCAAAAATATGACATCCAACAATAAGGTAAAAATACAAAATTGTGTCACACTTTTATAAAAGAAATGACCAACACAAGTATAAATTTTTAACTTCAACTAGCTAAAAGTGACATTTATGTTTTGAATTTTAAAATGATGTAAAATAATAAAATATAGAACTCTTAATTTAGTTAATGTTTATCATTTTTTATTTTTGTAAAAAAATAGTTGGATATATATTTTTTAAAAATTTAAAAGAAGAATTTTAATTGTTTTTTTTTTTTTAAATGAAGCTGTTGATGGGACATCACAAGAAAAAGAGCAAAATATATATTTTTCTCTAATTGTTTTCCAAATAGATGACTTGAAAATTTAGTGTGCTGATAAAAAAAGAAAAAAATTAATGAATATTTATTTCAATAAATTTTGAAGTAAAACTTAGTAAAAACATCATAATTTTGATGAGACGCCAATTTTTATCTAATTTTTTTATTATTAAAAAATTACATCCTCTTAGAGATGATTCTCTCCTCTAGTGTACCATATATTTCTAATTTATATATATATATATATTTTAATTTTTTTTTAATTAGCCTCATGTTTGATTATAAAAACCTACTTGCAATAAAAAATAAAATTATAGTAAAACTAATCAAAACAACATTTTTTTGGAATCTAGACTTCAAGCTTTACAAAAGGGGGTAGAGCCAATTTCAAAAAAATTATGGTTATAGGTAAGAGATATTTAGAGTTGATTTTTAAAAAAAATTGCCCCAAAAGAGGGCTAAAGTTGCCACATAGGCAACCTCATAATAGTTTTGGGAAAAAAATGTCTCGATTGAAACCCTCTCGATTGAATGAGTTTCACTTGAAAAGTTACATTTAAATCACACCTCATTTTAGTTTTTTAATGGAAACAATCCTATTTGATGGTTTTGAGTGAAACCCAAAATGATATATGCCACATAGGTATCATGTGGTTTCAAGCGAAATATTTTCACTAGAAATTATTTTGTTGGTCAAAAGTGTGACACAACTTCGTACTTTTACCCAATAGACTAAAGTTCCACATCCTATATCAGATCAAAGTTCTACATCTAGTAGTATATCGAAGTTTCACATTCAGTAGCATACCAAATTTTTGCATCCTGTAGTAGATTGAAGTTTCACATCTTGTAGTAGACTAAAGTTTCACATCCAATAGCAGACTGAAGTTTAACATGTACTAGTAAACCCAAATTTGCAATTTCATAAGTCAATTTTAGCCCATACTTAACCATAATTGAAACATGAGGACCCTATGATGCCTTCTACTAGCTAGAGTCATTGATTGCAAAACCTGAAAACCATGAACAACAAGAGTACAAATAATTTTTTAATCCAAAATTGAAAACTAAAACTTGCAATATCTTTTTGGAAATGCATGATTTCCTATGAATGAACTTGGAGGCTCTTGCATCAGACACATCGGGTAAGTGATTTTCCATGATTACAGATCTCATGAAAATTTTCAAAGTATGAAATCATGATTCCATATTTGGAAAACTTAGAAGTACTCATCCATTTCACCTCTTTTGTTATTTTATTCCTCCATCAAACCAAATACTCTTTATAATCTTTTCACCTTGTCCTCTTGATTACTTAGGAATCTAGTATTGTATCAACTTCATCCAATTAGTTTTCTGGTAATTATTGTATGATCCATTCTTGTTTTGTTAACAAATTTAGAACTGCATTCTCCTTTCCACTTGATTCACCTTCATAGTAGTGATACAAATCAACAACATTTAAAATTGGGGAAATCTCTACTCCTAGAAGCTCAATCTCATATGAATTTGATGATTTTTTTTATCACCTCCCAAGGCCATATCATCTTCCATTTTAGTTTATTATATGTTCCTTGAGGAAAAATCTCTTTCCTCAAATGTGCTAAAACTAAATCACCAACTTAAAAATATTGCTCTCCTTTTTATATCATCACATTATTTGTATTTTATGGCACTCTTTTCCAAGATTTATTTATTTTCTTATATATCTCCTATAGATAATCATAAAATCCTTTGCAATGACACTTTTCCTTCCCAAATTTGTAGTCTCTTAATTCATCTACCCCCTTGGACTATAACCATAAATAATTTGAAATCGACTCTTACCTATACTTTTATTGATTGAGTCATTATTTATAAATTCAACTTGTACCAATATTAAATTTCATTGATTTGGTTTGTCCTCTATCAAACACCTCAATAAATTTTCATGTCTTCTATTAACTAACTTCATTTGTCCATCAATTTGTGGATGACAGACTAAACTAAATCCCAATTGTATATTTAAATTTCTCCATACAATATGCTAAAAAGTGACAAATTTTGTATCTCTATTTGAAACTATACACACTCAAAATATCCTGATCGACTTCATGCATTTGATTATGATTAACTAACTTTGATTCTTCCTTGATCATTTCTTCACTAACCAATTAATTGAATAATCTTTATTTAATTAATTCAATTCATCTTTAATCATATAATGAACTTTATTGGATTATTTCATCATGTTCTTCCTTTGATTAAATAAATCAACTTTATTTAATTAATATTCCCAACAGAGGCGTTACTGGCTTTTGGTTTTGGCGCCCAGTTAGGTATTTCCTTCTTTGTTGTTCTTTGGGGACTTTGTTTCCCTCTTCTTCTTGGGGGGTTTTGACACAGAGGCCCTGGTTGTTCTGGGGTTTGGGCTTTGAGAGTGTTGAGTCTAATGTTTTATCTCCTTTAGAGGCCCCTTTGGAGTGGATTGCTTCCCTCATTTTTTTCTCTATGTTTTTCCTCTGAGATGGAGTGGTGTTGGCTCTCTTGATGGGTTGTGCTTCAGTGTTATATCTTTTTCCCCTATTGTTTTTTGTGGGTCTGGGGTTTCTCTTCTCCCCAGTCTATTTTTGGTTGATGGGTTGTGATTCGGTGCTGCTTTGGTATGCTTTGGTGAATATTTTTATGAGAGCAGTTATTTTTTCCTGGTCTATGTTTCTGGGTCTCCCCCCTTATTCGGTGTTGTTATTTTGTAGATCATGGGGGATGGTTTCTTGGTTTTACCCCTTTGTGGGTGTGGTCTGGCTCTCCTGGGGGGAGTTGTTTTCTAATGAAAGGTTGTTGGTGGTTTTTGTTGGGATGGATGGGTTGCTTCTCATGTCCTATTTCTTCATCCATGTTGCTATTTTTAGTGCCCTTGCTGGCTTTTCTCTTGTGGCTCTTGTGTTGCCTCTCTGTCTCGATTTGTTGATGGATGTCATGGTGCTCTGTGCTACTTGTTGGGTGGCTCTCTTCTTTTCTCTTCAATCTGAGTCTTCTTTTGAGGTGAAGATTACTCCTCTTGAGGTGGAGCCCTCTCTTCTTGAGGTAGAGTTGGGGATTGTGGTTTGGAGGAGATGTTGTCCTTGTTGTTGGTCATTGTTGTTACAATACCTTTTGAGGTGGTGTACACTCCTATGGAGGTGGAGTTGTTTCTGGTTATAGTTTGATAGCAGTGGTGTTAAGGTTCTCCATGATGTCTACTTCTATAGAGGGGAGCTGACTCCTTTTGAGGTGGAATGTGATTCAACTTCTCGAGTGTGGGGTTGGTGCAAGAGATCTTTAGTTTGTTGGTATGGCTAGTTGGCCTATTTCCTGATGGTTATTGAAGATATCTGTGCGGGCTGCGGGTTTAAGGTCCTTGGTAAAACCTGGTATTTGGGTTTAAGGTCCCTGCCAAAACCTTGTTGTAGTGGGTTGTTGGTCCCGTCAAAACCAAGGGGTTCAAGATCAATGTAAAATATTGGTACTTTGTTGGGTTGTTGGCTGGTTGAATCTTTGTTTTGTTGTTGGGTGTTATTGACTCTATTTTTCGGGCAGCTTGTTCATCTTTGTTTGGGTTTCAGGTCCTTTTAAAACTTGATGGTTTCGGCTCCATTTAAAACCTATTGTATATAGTTTTGGGTCCATTCAAAACCTATTTCCCCCCTAATCAAAAACTTTATTTAATTAAATCCTAATGTTCTCTCTTTGATTAAATAAATCAACTTTATTTAATTAAATCCTAATGTTCTTCATTTAATTGAATAAATCATTTTATTTAATTAAATCACTAATGTTCCAATATTCTCTCATTTGATTTAAATAAATTCAAGCATTTAAATTAAATGTCACAATCAACCTAATTCCACCCAAATTAATTAATCTCCTGACACTAATCCTCCATTCCTCTAGCTTTTGCAAGTTACACATATAAATCAATTTATTTGATTTACTAATTCCCTCTATTTTCATTCAAATATGGCATATTCTTTTGAATATTCCACCCACTTGACTTTTCCCTCCCAAAGGACTTTTGTCCTCCACCTTTGCATTGAAGGCTCTTACATGTCCTCTCCTTGAGCCAACTTGGCATTAATTCCTCTTACATCCCCTCTTACACAAGCCACCTCTTGAAATTCAAATTGAAATTCAAATTTCACCTACATGCATTTAACATGCACATTGTTCAAAATGTGCTCCACTCTCCTTCATTAGCATGTTGACAAGTGGCACAATGTCATTGGTCCAATCTTTAATCCCACATTCTTCCTATTCTTCACTCTTCAATCCTTCTTCCTTATAAATAGAGGCCTTCTCTATTGATTGAGGACCCAAAATTTCATCCAGAAGTTCATCCACAAGTTTATTCAAGTTCATTATCCACAATTTCATCCACACTTTCATCCAAGTTAGCATAGAATTCATCATCCATAGCTAGGTTATTGGCATTTTGCATCAAGAATCACACATCTATCATCAAGCTTATCAAGGAATTGGGAAAAGGGCTTCTTTCCACATCAAAGAATCACCAATTCCCCCATGGGATGCTGGTTTGAGCATTTAGAATAAAATTTCATTAGTATTTTATTTGATTACTTTACCTTGATTTCATGTTCTTGTGTTTGAATGAATTTCGTAGGGATTTCTTGTTTACACTTGTTTAAGGACTAATGGTTGCTTGTTTGTCCATGTTTGAGTAGGTCCTAGGCAAAGCGTTCTACAAAAAACAAGTTTTTTGGGAAAACCATGCAATCTAACCACTTCCTGAAAAATAATGTAGAAACATGTAGCATCATTTGAGTTATTGCATGGAATTATATGTACCATCTTTAATCTATGAACTACAACAAAATTAAATCATTACCTCATTGTGTTCGACAATCCAAGAACAAAATCCATACTAACATCTTCCCATGGTATTTTTGGTGTTGGCAATGGTTGATAAACTTGTATTTTGACTTGTACCCTTTGTATGCTAGAAAATTCTACAACTTTGTATAATAATATCCACACATCCTTAGCCAATAATAGACTTCACTCAATCATGACAATATCTTATCCACTCTCAAAATACCCTCAAGACCTCCACTATATTTTTCTCTTATCAAATTTCCCTCATTGCTCCTTGGGGTAGGCATAAATGTTATCTTTTAAATAATAATCCCTCTTGATTAAATTACTTCAACCATGGAAATCCTTTTCAATTGGATTCTTACATGTTTCTCATGCCTCTTTAAAATATAATAATTCTTCCCTCATACAACTACCTCATGAATCAAGTCCCATGACCTTTTCTCTCATCTCATTCAACAATAATCCATACATAAAGAGAAATAACCATTACAAAGCTTGTAACAAATTTAGAATTTGTGACATGCATCAAATACCTATTACATTCATACCAACACATGTGGCTGGGAGGAATATTTTCATATAACTCACTAAGAGATCTACAAATGGGTTGAGGAGACATTCATTTGCAAAATAATTTATAATACAACCTAATTGTGATTTATAAGATATGATGTCCTATAGGAAACTAGATTTGCAAGAGTTGAAATCCTAGAAGCTCTTTGACACTTATAGTTACATGGAGAGTAGAAATGATTGATCATTGTTCTAGAAAATAAATTGTTATTTATAGTGCTTTGTTTAGTTTCCCAATCACTTGCAAGAATTTGACAAAGAACTAGACATGGAATTCTAGGAAATAGAAATCTTATGGAATCAAGGGGATAAATGGTTAAAATCATGCACACAATCTATCAACACATGGATCTTAACAAATGCATTAATGGTGGCATGGTTGTCCTCATCCTCCATCATTGAATTTTCATGTGATTCCATGCCCTTAAGATAAACAATGATTTCTAGATAAAATGTACTTGGTTGGGGTAGTTGTAGGAGTCAAATATAGTCATTAACGGTGTCTTAGGAGGAAGCAATCTAGAGTAAGTGTAGAATTTTTAAGTAGAATAGGATATGAGAATGAACATGGGATTTGGGTTGGGACCAAAGGTCAAAATTGGATGGGACAATGGAAGTCCTAAAGTCTAGAGAAAATTTGCAAAAGGATTGAAATAGAGAATAAATTGAAAGGAGGAAGTGTGGGGAAATCATGTGCAATTGGACATGGGAATAGGATGTTTGGGTGGAAAGATGGATGTCCAAAAATTGGCTTGAAATATGCACACAATGAAATACATGGAAAAATGCACTGAGAACCTTTATAAGATGTTAATATGGAAGTGGACATGAGAATTATATGTTTAGAATGATTTCCATGTCCACTTAAAGTTCACATGAAAAGAGAAGAGAAAGTGAGAAAAACATGTAGGAACGAATGTAGGAAGTAGAGGTAGGATCATAAGAAGTTCAAAGATGCAAATGAATTCTACAAGGAAGAAGGCAGAAAATAATGCAAAACATGGGAATGGGGAAGGACCAAAGACTTGGATGAGGAAGGAATAATGAAGACATCCAAGTGGACCCTAAAAATACACAAATGAGAGGACATGAAAGAGTGTAAAGAAACTTTGTGGAAGTGGACATAGGAAGTGGATATGGGGAAAAGGGAGGAAAATCAGATCCAATTGAAAATTCCAAAAAGGGGAAAAGATGAGATGTTTTGGGTTTATAGGAAAGGAAGGGAGGTACAAATGTCCAATGAAATCTTGCAAAAGAAGGAATTGGGGAATGCAATGGGGGAACAAGAGAATGTGAGAAATTGATATGGAAGTGGATGTGGGGAGAAGGAAGGAGTCTAGATCCATTTTGAATTTCATAAATTATGAACAAGAAGGGATCTGGAAGGAATGAAGGGAGCAATAAACCATGCAATTTTTTTAAGTAGAATTGGACATGAATATTGGAATATCAAATTGGTAGGGAGTGTTTGGATATCCTCTAAAAGTCCATAGTTTCCTAGGAATATAAGAATATGATCAAAACCCTCATAAATTATAACTTTTGAAAATTTTGTAACTTCTAGCATATGATAGAGACATGGAGTATGAAAAAGAACAACACGTGCAAATTTGATTGAAAAAGGACCCATATAAAGACATCTTAGACCCATATGGTAGGCATAATGAGGCCAAATACACAAAAGGTCATGGACCAAGAATTGTAAAGTTGGACACCAACATGGAGTAATTGTTAGAACAATGTAAGTTTTTCTACCTTTAGAAAATTAAGGAGATGCAACTAGGGGTACCTAAGATTAGATTTATAATTTTGGAATAATGGTTCAATTAAAAGATATCATGGGTTCCTCTATTGATCCCTTCTTGATATTTATTCTCACACATACTTGAGCTAGTACTTTTTTTTGGTGTCACTATTTCTAGCATAGATTTATTACCTTTAGACACAATATATCAACTTCGATATATTGAACTTGATTATGATCTGTTGTACCCAAACCATTTTTTTGTTTCATTAAGGTATTTTGCTTAAAAGAGTCTAAACCTTGTTAAAATGATGTCAAAATACAGTTTTTGGGCAAGTTAAGAATGGACTTTGGTCAGTGTCATGTCAGTCACCAGCAGCAATTGGTTAGTACCTGGAGGTCAGAACCTGAACCTGGGACTCAAAGCAGGACATGTTATGATGGAGAAGTGGTTCATGCCAAAATTATACTCCTACAAGGTCAATTTAGTGGCAAGAAAAGTGTTTACGAAGGTAGAAATAGATGATAACATTTTGCAAAAAGCAGATCTACACCCCTGTAGCCCAGGGGCGCCCTTCTTTTTGAAGGCTCAGATTTAGTTGCTTTTGCTTGAAAACACATTCAATCTCTTCAGAATTAGTTCAGCTTCCTTCAATCTCTTCAGAATTAGTTCAGCTTCCTGACAAGCTATCTAG